>CATIWO010215166.1:0-12324 GCA_949673435.1 Macaranga tanarius
CTTATATATGCGCAAAATAGAATGGCCACATCTGAGCTCAGATCGTGGAGCTTAATCTCTACCCATATTTCTTTCTCATTTAAATGCAATATGAATGCTTGTTCAATATCTTCATAACACAATATGTTTATAGCATCATACCATATTTACACCACCTCAAGTGGTTTCTATAACTCAACATATAATCCTCATACTTATTCATGTTCACATATCACATATTCATCCTCTTTCTCACTACTATATTTAACATTCATATACAAGCACAATCAATCAACATTTATAGTTACAAAAGAAGTACTAAAAGTAAGCATTGAATTAACAATTACTTACCTGAATACTTCAACTCCTTCTTAATCAAACCCCTCCTACTGAGTAGGGCCTCCTTCTCCTCTTCCAACTCCTATTCATCAATGTACACCAATATTTAACAAACAATCATTCAAAGGCACAAGCACACCAAAAGTGGCTCTAATTCAAATAGACCTCAACTCATACACACTAAGCCAAAAACTCTCAAATTAATACCAAAGCTCGAGTTATAGGTATATTTTAAATTCCAACTAAAATCATTCCAATTGGTCATGCATAAAAGCATTTATGGAAGTAACAACCTATTCAACTCAAAACAGAGTACTTAATGAGCACTAAAATGTTTTGATTTACTATACCCTTTTAACCACGAATTTTTGAGAAACTTAAAACATGAAACTTGTAAAGGACTCTCTAAGGTTTCCAGAATATTAATGCTTGCCCAAATCAGAGGTATATATATCTAGTTATGGCCAAATTACAGAAGGTGAAAATTTAGCCAAAATAGAGCATGAAATTCAACTATCCAAACTTAAACAAAAACTCAATTAAAATACAAATCACTTACCAAAAGATATTCTAGCACTAAGGAGGTTGTTAAACACAACTTAAATTCTCCTTTTTCTAGCCAAAGCAACTCTCTCTCTCTCTCTCTCTCTCTCTCTCTCTCTCTTTCTCTCTCTATCAAACCCTTGCTATTTTGAAGAAAATGAAATGGTGTAACTTCCTCTAACCCTCACTCACCTATATACATACATACACCCACATACACATATGCTCACGTAGGGTAGAAGAAGATTAAGCCAAATTTGTGATATTTACTTGCCAAATCTCCACTTTAGTCCTCAATAAATCACTCTTCTATCTATTTAACCCTTCAACTTATATTTGCTACAAACAAGCCCTTATAATCTAGTCCTTTCTACAATATATTTACCCAAACTAAACTCAAACAATTCATTATCAAATATGCATAAAAGGTATCTCACACACCACACACGTGTACTAAAGGAGCGGGTGTTACATTTAGGTTCTCAAAACCACCTTAAGTTTTGCATTTTTATTCATTCGTCATTAAAAATTCACTTTTTATGCTAAAAATCATATTTTATTGTATTTCTACTATTTTTGCATTAAAAATAACATTTTTATTCCTTTGTCATGCTAAAAATCATATTTTTAGCACTTTTTTACTTGAAATTGCATTTCTACTATTTTTACATTAAAGATAATAGTCTTGTTTATTTTTCATTTTAGAAATCACACTTATTATATCTTTCACTTAAAATTTTACTTTTATCATTTTTCATTAAAAATCACATCTTTATTCACTCATTATGCTAAAAATTGCATTTTTAGTATTTTTCATTCAAATTTATATTTTTCCCATTTTGTATATTTTATCCATTCTTTATTATGTCATCATCACATCTCATCCTTAAAATTTTATAATACTTGCCTATGGTTGATGTTGAATGTGATGTTGTAGAATGGATGATTATTGTGGTTAATTGAATGGCATGCTTGATTATATTAGGACTAGATTTCCTTTTTTGGACCTTTTTCTATTTTTGATGTATTTACTAGGATTTGATCGAAGCGATGTATCCTTAATCCCTTTCCCCCTTTATTCTTTTATTCTTATGATGTATGATTATTGTGGATGTGATTGTGCTTATGTGAATGTTATAGATGTGAATGTATGCTGCGGATGTTGCTTTTACTTGACATCATGAATCCAAAACTAGGGTGATGCGATAAGTATAGTAGGTCTTGCATAACGAAAAACAGTTAGGTAAAAACCTCTCTCGGAACTCAATATCTCAGACAAGGGAAGTGGATTCTGCGTAGTTTAGAAACTATTTTCTAAATTTTCCTATGTGAGCGGGTGGCGACTCTAAAACAAATCATTGGGTTCCTCCCCGATGTCAATCCGTCACAAAATCACTGAGGATTGCCTTTTACATTTCATAGTTGGTGACTCCACTAGGGACAACCTAGAGGAGTGATAGTTTCGAAACTAGTAATTTCTCATTATGCTCATTTATTATACTTTCCTTTATAACAATATATTGCATTTGCACAACACTTTGCATACTTGCACCCTTGGTCCCTTTTTATCCGATGGTATTGGATTATGATCTCCCTTGATTCCACTTGGGTCTTGGGGTGATTAGTCTGGTATTGTCACCTTTACCCTTTACTCAGTCTATGAGATCTATAAGGATCATATGACGTGACCCGGCTCCCAATTCTACTATGGGGTACAGTTTCTCTCGAGTACGTGAAAGATACAAGGCCTACCTGACCAAGGCCTATGACCCAAGTCCATAATAGGGGGTATCTCGCTAAAGAAAAATTTAGCCTTTCACCCTAACTCAGCCCATATAAATAAACCAATAGCAACTTTCCCTACGGTCCTATCTAGCTCTTGCATGTAAAACCAAACTGAAACTCTATCCATTTATTTGGAGAATTTGGAATGATTGTGCATCCTTTGTTATGGTTATTAATTTACTTTAAAATTATTAGGACTATGTGAAATACGTGTGATGCTAGGTATTTGCTGCAATGCTTGTGAACCTTGCATGCTCATGTATACGAGGAATGCGAAAATTGTGCATGACTAAGTGCTGCTGTATTGCTTGTGTGGACCCGACAAGTCTATTGTACTATAATGATAATATTAAAGAGTGCTTGTCATTTTTTACTTTTTAAATAAGGGGGTAAGGTCGAGGTTTCTCATTTGGATGGTTTGGTCTATTCCAAAAGCGACAAATGACCATGATACTCTATTATGATCATGTTATGCTATCTAGAAATATGTATATGAGTACCTGTTGTGACAGTTGCAAAACCTGATTAACCTAGTCTATGCAGAAATTCACACATGGCTCAACCTTTTTTACTATCTGGTGAACAATTTAGTGCTAGTATAGCACAACCCAATTGTGTAGTCATTTATATTAAAGTATTGACTCTATTTTGCTCGTACGAATAGAATATGACTATACCAGAGTAGGCATGCTACAACCATAAAGAACCGTCAATTTTTTACTCCTAAAATACATTGACATAGCCCGAACTTGAGTGCATATCGAAAGTTCCGAGTTGACAAAGGATTAAATGCATCTAGGGTAAAATCTATACCTTTTTAGAGAAATAAGGTTGGAAGGGAGTGACTGCATATGGTTGGTTTATTCGTTTTGCATGTTTTTACTAACCCCATTATTATTTTACTTAACAAAATTCTTCTCTGTCTTGTCTTTACTTTTCCTTTCATGCATACATATATACACATCGATATTCACTACTAACCTTATTTTTTATAGCCATGTTTATTTTGAGACAATGCATGAGCATGATATGCATGCGTACTAACCTTGTCTTTTGAAATTCACAACATAGCATGCATATATGACATCTTTTCTTTCACACTAGCTTGTTTTGTTATCATTTTCTAACTTTTCTCTTTTACACCAACTCATTTTGTCTTCATCCATTAACCCTCTTCTTTCGTCTTGTTCATCATCTTCATGCATACATGCATACATTTTTTGTATCCATTCCACATTTTCAATAAGGTATTATATGGGTATAATATATATATATTCTAATCTCATTTTCGCAGTTCATAGCATAGCATGCATGCACGGTATCTTTCCCATCCCACTCACTTATTTTATTTCCATTTATTAACCATTCTCTGTTATTTTGCTTAGCGTATTCTTTCACGCATTCATCACTGACTTGCATTTTTTACGGATATAACATATCCTTAATAAGACCTTGTAGAAACATGTCACACATACATAATAACTTCTTTTTATTGTAGTTCAAACTTAACATGAACGCACGACATATTTCTTTTATACTGACGTCTTTTGCTTTCATTTGCTGACCCTTCTCTTTTGTTTTGTTCGCCATCCTCATGCATACATACACCATTAACCTGAATTATTACAACTATAAGGCCTTCTTAATAAGGACTTACATGAACATGCTATACATGACTATATCCATTCACACTGCATGATATGGCGCACGTTCATGACATTTTGCACTTCCTTATTTTCTTTTCTTTAATTTACATTTTATTTTACCTTTCATGCATGCATGTAGATACATCATTAACCCATATTCTTTGTAGTCACACTGCCTATTAATAAGATTTTCATTAGCATGTCACGTATGATATAATATGCATTCACAACATATTCATGCTAACCCCACAAATACACTTCTTATGCATTTACAACATCTTTACCTTTTATATTAACTTCATTCTTTTGCATGACACTATATGCACACACTTCTTATGCATTCATAACATCTTCACTTTTCATGCTAGTCTCATTCCCTTATGTGACACTGCATGTATTCATTTCTTATTGCATTCATAACTCTTCATGCTAACCATATTCTTTATATGACATTGCATGCATACACTTCACACTAATGGAATTGACCCTATCATTTCTTGTAGTCACAAATCCTCGAACATCCCATAAATAGGAGAGCTAGCAATAGTAAAGGTTCATAATGACTGAGTAATCTAAAAATCAAAATAAAAGCCTCGGGGATCCACTCAAAAAGCAATCCCAGAGATCTCTCACTGATGATACCTTGACTGAAATTCTCCAAGCAGAAATGAAGACCATCTTTGATCAAACCTTGCATTCTTAAGATGAATGGAACCTTATTGAAGTACCTGGCTTTATAAACCCAAGAATTGATAAGGGGAAAGTTGTGATGAATATACAAACTGAGATTAAGGGAAATAATGAGTATTATGAAGCCCTAAAAGAAGTGCTGCCTCAGTCACTGGTTTACCTCATTAGATTAGGATCACCAAAGGAGTCTAAGATTATAGCCAACAAAATAACACAATTTAAATCTTCTCTTAAAGATAAAACCTCTACAAAAAAATTATAACTATATTCATTTGGCACTTTTCAAGGATGAATCCCTGTCAAATGATTTCAAGCTCCCTAACTTCACCAAATTTGATGGCACTAGTGATCCTATAGTGTATTTAAAGTATTATGCCACATTTATAGCTACAATAAAAGCTTATAAAAGCACAGATTATGTGCTTCTTTTTCACTTCACTAGAAGGAGGACTGAGGGCCTGGTTCTTTGACTTAGAGGATGAAATTAAGAGTGACTGGGAGTCCTTGACTAAAAAGTTTATTAATTAGTTTGAATAAAATACTCAACTAGGTGTCACTAAACGTGATTTGGAAATTATTAAGCAGAAGCGTAGAGAGAGTTTCTTTGAATATGTTGCAAGATGGAGGGCTAAGGCTACTATGATGAGAAATAGGCCTCCTAAAGCAGAACAAATTGAGTTAGTGATAAAAAATGCACTCCCCTATCTCAAGAAGAATATGTTATGCACTCACTACCCTAATTTCAAAGCCCTATACTAGGTTAGGATTAGGATTGAAGATACAAGAGTTCAATAACTTGAGAATGAACACTATAACTCCCCTTCAATAGGCAACCAAAGTTCAGCAAACCATGACAAACTATAACTAAAATGCTTATAAGTGAACATAATTAATCGTCCCCTAGCCAAAAGGAAATTTTCCAACTTCAATATGCCCCTCTCTAAAGTCTTCCAAATACTTCAACAAGAGAACCTTGTAAGGCCTCTGAAGCTAAGCCTATGATCGAATCCCTTACCTTTACATACTGACCTTGACCATTTTTGTCACTTTTACCAAGTCTCTAGCTATACCACAAATGATTGCAATGCCTTGAAACATAAAATTCAAAACCTAATTAACCTGGGGATAATAAAAAATTCATAAAAAAGACCTCACACCAAAGACAACCTACTATCTAACTACCAAGCCATACCACTGCCAACTTTTATAATAAATAGTGTTTCCTATAGGTTGCTAAAATCTTAAAGAAGTAAAACATTACCCATTTTTCAGTGCTCTACATCTAGCCAGTATAGGGATGGAAGACAAAAGGGGCCAACGAGAACCTATCTTATATAATGATCATGAACTACCAAGTAATATTAACCTCCTTATTTTTGAGATTGAAGAGTTAGAATGACATTGCTAGTAGCTAGATGTAAACAATGAACTTTTTACTTTGTTATTTTACTAAATATTGAATAAGCAACTATAGTTCTTTTTGGCAAGATTTTGAGTTCTTTGTTAATTATTAACATCTGAGTTATTAGTAATCATTGCTCATTTCAGCATTTCATTAAAGTTTTGAGATGCTTAATTCTTGTTACATCCTCATTACAAAAAAAAAGTGACCCAGTTAGGACTGAAAACCTTCACTAAGAAGGCGACCTAAGCAAAAGATGGAAAATAAAGTAAAAGAAAGAAAAGAGGAATGAAAAAATAAAAGAAAACCCAGCTAGGTGCGAAAATCTCCAAAAGGAGACTACCTAGACAAAAGAGGAAAAAATAAAAGAATAAAATAATGGGTGAATTACTATTTATCCCCTGTAGTTTGCCATATTATACTACTTGATCTCTAACATTTAAAATTTATATTATCTCCCCCTTCTATTTTGCATAATTATATTATTTACCCCTTCCGTTACAGTTATCTTTAACTGACATGATATTAACAAGTAAATACTATTTGCCCACTGTATTTGAATATATTATACTATTTGCCTCCTCTATTTGAATATATTATATTATTTTTTTCCAAAAATTTAAAAAATATAAACTAATTGTTTGATAGAATTTATGTTAAAATTATCATTAATTGACTATAAAATTGATAATCTTATTAAAAATATCTTTGACAAAAAATAAAATAGCTTATTTTAACTTTAATTTAATCAAAATTTTAATCAAATAACAATTTATTATTTCCAATTTCAAATATATTTACTTAAATGTTAACCAAAATATTTATATTTCATAAAAAATTTAAAAAGTAAATTTCTTTTTAACTTCTTTTAAACTTTAAACTTTGATTTTTATTGAATTATTAGTTTAAATTACTTAATATATAAATTTTATTATGAATAAAATTAACAATTTCAAATAATTTAATAAATATACCCAATGATTGAAACTAAAAATTTAAATAAATAATTAGATTTCAAAATAAAAAAGAGAATTAATTTGATTAATTTTTTTAATGCAGCATGAATATTTAAAGTTAATATTTAAATAGAGATATTTTAAAACTAATATTAATTAATTGGAATTTAATTAAAAATTAAATTATATAAAATTAAATTACGTATTTTATATTCTTATTTAAACGATATAATTATCATCTTATAGTAAACTTTAAGAAAATTAGTTTAATGATAAAAAAAAATATAATTTCTAAATACTGGGGGGTAAATAGTATAATATAGTCATATAGAGGGGGCAAATAGTATAATTTATTTGTCAACTAACGGTAATTGTAACGAAAAATTTAACGGAGGGGGTAAATAGTATAATTACATAAAATACAAGGGGGAGATAATATAAATTTTAAATGTTAGGGACCAAGTAGTGTAATATATCAAACCACATGGGGTAAATAGTAATTCACCCTAAAATAATACATAATAAGGCATGTACTTGAATGCATAACCAAGAAAGCACACTTGCTATACTTGATGCCATGTCAACCGAAACGAGTCATTCTTTGATCTGAAAGTTCCTAATTCATCCTTAGATGCCTTCAAATATTGCAAAAAGGTTAGCATGTTAGGGGCCAAACTCCTAGTTTTCCAAGAACAATATAGCAAGAGCAAAAGTCAGAAGTAGCAAGGGCATTAACCAAATGTGGGGGCATATTCAACATACTTATGGGCTTGCATACAGAATTAGCCTTAAGCCATTCACATACAGGGTTCAAAACTTAGATCAGTCACTAATGAAACCCTTCTTTTCTAAACATTCAAACCCACTTCTAAAAGACCACCCTTCCTCAATAAAGCCTAGCACAATTTTCCATTTTCAATATAGACCCCACTAAATTATTTAACCTACCTTGCACCCAACTCTATGCTAAAGCAATCAACCTTTCAACAGCCCATAATCTAAAGCTTCCCAAATGACCATCAGCTTCCGTATTAGCCATAACAACTTTGTAGCTTAGAAACAACTACATCAATTCAGTGCATCATCATCAAGATCTTTGGTTTTTCCCCTAATTGGGTTGGTTCTCCCCTTATTAGCTATGATCCATATTCCTCCAACCACAAGCCACTTGCTAGTTGACTCTTCCTAAAGAGCCTTGACCTGGCCTTTAAAATAAGCTTCTCTTGTTATGAGGTAACTTACCTTCATCCCTAAATAACCAAACATCATTTGAAGTCTGACACTTACCATCATTATATAGTATACCCATTGCATTGCGTCCGTACGTCTCACATGCATTCATATCTTTAAAAGGAAAAGAAATACTTCTTTTTAGCATGTAGCAATACCATTGATAGTCCGTGCATGCACAAATTGCCTGTATGCCTTTAATAAAAATAATAAATGAAATTTCACCTTCATGTTGCTTCATGGTTATTACATACATGCATACATTCATCCATGTACATATTTTGAGAAAGTGAGTAACAATAATGTCCGCATGAGGATTACTCTTCCACATTGCGTACATCCATCAACATATATGCCTTAGAGTAGTGGCCTTCCCCTCAATCACACAACATGGGCATTAACATTTCATTCATAAATACATCCTTGAAAATACAAGCAATACCCTCTTTCATTGTGCAACATGTTCATTAGCATTCCAATCACATGCACATCTGAATAAGAAAAAAATCCTGTTTTTTTAACAAATAGTGTAGTTGTTAGTATTTCATGCATGCATTCATCCATACATGCATGTTAGAGAAACCTCCAAGAATATAATACACCAACCCTTTGGTTATGTGGACCTGTGTATCACTAACTTGAAAACCCATTTAATAACCCAACACCATACCCAAGGAATGTCAAGATTGTAAGATGATCTTTGCAATTAGAACCTAAGGAAACTAAACCTTAAATTCCAATTGTTTGAACGCCACAAAGGTGTATCACTTCCTTTAATAAGTTCAGGTTGTATTCAACAAAGAACACTAGAAAATAAAGTAATTATGTGCTTAATATGGTTTGAACAAAAATTCTATATGTCTATTAATGAAATTCGTGCATCCTTATATAAGGATGTAAAACAAACTAAATAAGTGTTCTAAATATACTAAGCTTCCTTAAAGAAGTAGGATTCTCTAATGTAACAAACATCCTACTTAAAACAAACTCTAAAACCCCTAAACTACTAGGAAATTAATATAAAAAAGATAAATAAATAAGTTTTTAACTAAGCTAAGATAAACTAAAGCCCAAAACATAATAAGCCCAAACTTAAAATAAAGTACATGTAGCACTCTCCAGGTACCATATACAAATGTCCAAATATATATATCATACACGTGGCAATGCTAATTTTTTTTTAAAAAAAGATAAGTTATATACAAAAGTATAAGTTTACACATGTATAAAAAAATAACTTGATTCTATTACAAAAACCAATATGCCAACATAGTGAGATGCTCATGGAATGAAGATGTTGACACCAAGCACGTTGTGGACCCACTTGAGTTCAACACTAAACCAAGCTTCAAGCTTTCAACCAAAGTGAACAACTTAAGCTAGGCTATCTAATACCTGAAAACCACAATTGTAAAGGAATAAGCTTATGACTCAATAAGCAATTGATAATATAATCATACATATAGTTCTCCTCAAGAACTAATTAAGAAAAGCATATAAATTACATTGCAGCACATCAGAATATAGGAATTTAGCATAAAAGCTGCGTATGGGTGCGTAGAAATCTCACATGGCTGCACAAGGATTGTGCACGGCCGCGCAGGATTTAAGCACGGTCGTACCTGAAACTTGCCATTTTTCTCTGGAACTGCACGGCCGTGCCTGCTTCGATACATTTCTCCTTCTGGACATGTACGGCCGTGCCAAAAAGGTGCATGGCCACGCGAGGGGTTTTGAATTTGATACTAACTTATGCACGACCATGTTTAAACACTACATGGCCGTATCTAACAACCTGTACAACATTCAAACATCACAAATAGGTATCCAAGCATTCAAACAACATTGATGGTGCCTCATATATATATATATATACCAAATCACTACATTTTAAACAATCTACAAAACATATCTAAACATCACAACTCACGTATTAGTGTAACATATACACTAAATCACATCAAGTCAAGAAACCACAATCGTAATCCTCACATTCACAACTCACATTCAACATATATATAACAATGCACAATGCATATTAGTAATCCAGCCGGAATCATCACATGTTTCATACTAAGCTCACTTTTTCTTTTTGTCACAATATTTATATACCCATGGCCATTCCTGAGACTCTCTGCTCAGCTCAGTCTCAGATCTCACACTTATATATATATATATTTCACATGAATAGCCACATCTGAGACTTTCTGCCCAGTTCAGTCTTAGATCGTGGAGCTCAATCTCCACATACACATTTTCCTCACATACCTCACATTCCTTACAATTGCAATTGTATCTCATCATTCTTATAACCATACATTTATCATCATTTTCAATAATAAAGCGAATTACAATTTATACCACCTCAAGTGGATTACATAACATATGTGCCAACAGTCATAATTCATCACAACACTTTCCAAACTAATCATTCAATATTCTCATCAACAATATATACACATATATACCACATTATTGCCTCAAGAATTGGCATACACAACCAATATAGCCAAATAAGTATAGTTACATGAGAATTAGTATATATATATGCATCATATTAACAATTACTTACAAAAATGCTTCAAGTCCTTCTCAAGCAAAGCTCTCCCCCTATGGAGTAGGGTCTCCTCTTCCTCTTCCAACTCCTATATATTATAATTTACTAAATTCCAATAAGCAAACATCATAATTCATTCCAAATACATAAAGTGCAATTAATTGCTCTAAATTCAACATGACCTAACAACATACACACAATCCAAAAACCCCTAAATTGCTACCAAAGTTAGGGTTATATGTCTATAGCAAATTCCAATTGAAATTACTTAATTAAGACATGTTTGGAATTAATTATGGATTTTAGAATCCATTAGACTAAAATAGAGCATCAACATGAGCACTAAAATGTCCAGCCCTAATTGATCCTCTAAACAATGAAATCAATCAAAGCTCAGAACATAAAAGTTACAGAGGACTCTTTGAAGTTTCCAGGGAGTCAAACTTTACTTAAATCAGATCTATAAAACTAAGGATATGACATAAACAAGAGGACTAAAAAATAGAGGGGTAGAACACAAATCTGACAACATGCAAGACTCTACCAAAATCAATCAACAACATAAATAAAACATAACAAATGATGCTTCAATGTATAAAAGACCCTCTAATGCTTCCTAAGACAATGATTTGCTAGCTTAAGCAAGATTGAAAGCTCTCCAAAAATCCTTCAAAAGCCTCTCTCTATTCTTCTTCTCTAAAATCTCTACACCATTCACACACAAAAACAATTAAATATACATATATATAACTAGCCAATCAAAACTCTCTAAATGCCCCTAAAGTCTTCCTAAAATGATTACATATTAAATGTCTATTTATTACTTAAACATCAATAATAATACTAATATAATAATACAATAATAATATGTACTAATTAAATATTCCCATAAATTTCCAAAATATCCATAAAACTCCTTAATGCTATAAGCATATTGCATAATACCCCTTTCTATAGCTACAACTAACTCTAATTATTGTGCAATTTAGTCCCTCTCTACAACACATACACAATCTCAAACTCAATCAAAGTCCACTATCACATATGCAATAAATGCAATACATACGTCATGAATACGTATGTTGAAGGGGCGGGTGTTACAGTACATAACTAAATGTCTTATTTGGCCCATATATGTCTATTCAGCCTCAACACTAACTTGGACTTGAAATATATTAAATAAAGCCTAATTTCCTT
>CATIWO010215274.1:0-30594 GCA_949673435.1 Macaranga tanarius
TATTTTATAAAATTAATTTTTAATGAATTAATTTTTACATTTAATTATTTTATTTTTTATTATAATGAATGTTTATATAATTTTCAATAGGTGCAATAATATAAAAGTTTAATAATTTTCAACAGGTGCAATAATATAAAAGTTTAATAATTTTCAACAGGTGCAATAATATAAAAATTTAATAATTTTCAAGAGGTTAAATTCAAAAATTTAATAAATTAATAAAAGTACAATTATCGACGGAATCATTTCCGTCGCTAATTAGTTGTATATACAACTATTATTTTTAAAAAAAGGCCAAAATTACCGACGGATTCCAATCCGTCGGTAATTCCGTCGCTAATTTACCGACGGATTTTGAAAATCCGTCGGTAATAATTAGCGACGAGCATTTTACCGACGGAATAGAATCCGTCGGTAATGAGGAAATTCGTCGGAAAAATATGTCGCTAAATCCCTGTTTTCTAGTAGTGTATGAGCACATCGCCCTTCCCAACAAGTTCTCTGATAATATGAAAGCGCCTTTCTATATGTTTGGATTTCTGGTGAGATCTCAGTTCCTTTGCCAAAGAAATGGCTCCATTATTATCACAGAAGAGAGGGACTGCCGTCTCAATGGAAGGAACAACTTCTAGTTCAGAGACAAACTTCCAAATCTAAACAGCATTCTTAGCAGCATCTAATGTAGCTATATACTCGGCCTCTGTAATGGAATCAGCAATGATACTTTTCTTGGAACTCTTCCAGCTCACTGTACCTCCATTACAGGTAAAGACAAACCTAGAGATAGACTATCTATCATCCACTTTTGACTAGAAGTCAGAATCTATGAAACCTATAAGCTGTAAGTCACCTCCTTTATAAGTCAAGACTAAATCATTAGTCCTTCTCAAGTACTTAAGAATAGCCTTAACTGCCACCCAATGCTCCAAGCCTGGGTTAGATTGAAACCTACTAGTCATACTAATAGTATAGGCAATGTCCGGCCTAGTACACAACATAGAATACATTACGCTTCCTATAGCCGAAGCATAAGGAACCTTGGCCATCTCCTCCATTTCCTCGGGTGTCTTGGGTATCTCCTTAGATAGGTGGATACCGTGCCTAAATGGTAATAATGCCCTCTTGGAATCAAGCATGTTGAACCTCTTTAATACCTTTTCCAAGTAAAAACTTTAAGATAAACCTATCATTCTCTTCAATTTATCTACATATACTCGAATCCCGAGAATATCGGTAGTCCCTCCTAAGTCTTTCATCAAGAAAGTCTTAGATAGCTATACTTTCATAAATGTCATCATACCGATGACATTGCCAATAAAAAGGATATCATCAATATATAAGACTAGGAAAGTGAGTTAGCTCCTACTAACCTTCTTGTAAATACATGGCTCATCCTCATTCTTAATGAAACCATAAAAACAGATAGCTTCATCAAAGAAATGATTCTAACTCCTTAAAGCTTACTATAAACTATAAATTAATCTATTAAGCTTGCACACTTTTGAGCTTTTCTCAGATTCAAAACCCTTAAGTTGCTCCATGAAAATGTCTTCCTCAATATAACCGTTAAGGAAGGTGGTCTTGACATCCATTTACCAAACTTAATAATCATAGTGTGCGGTAATAGCAAGAAGAATCCGAATGGATTTAAGCATGGCTACTGGTGAGAAGGTCTCCTCATAGTCAGTCCCTTGCCTTTGGCAAAACCCTTTCGCTACAAGCCTAACTTTATAGGTCTCTACCTTCCCATCTGTTCCAATCTTTCTCTTGAAGATCCATTTACACCCAATAGGTACAATACCCTCAGGAGGATAAATAAATGTCTAGACTTGGTTTGCATACATAGAATGCATTTCAGTTCTCATTGCCTCAAGCCATCTTGAAGAATCTTTATCACATAAAGCTTCTTTATATGTAGTAGGATCATCAACATGAATGCTTTCTTCATGAACATACAACTCTTGCATATCATAGAGAAACTTGTATCTCTCCAGAGGATGAGATACCCTACTAGAATTTTTAGGAGTTAGTGTGATGATATTCTCAGTTAAAATAGATGCTTTGGGTTGATCAATATCCATTTGATCAATTTATTGGGCTTTTTTAGATGACTCCTCATCTAACATTATTTTCCTTCCTTTGCTACCTTCTTTAAAAAACTCTTTCTTAAGAAATATAGCATCTCTGCTTACAACAACAACTTATTCAACAGGAAGATAAAAGTTGTGAGACCCACAACACGTGGCCTCAACAACCCCAAACATGTGTCCAAATAAAAATATACTCAATTATATTATGAGTATATATATATGTCATGCACATTATTAACTTAACATGTAATACACATATACATACTAGTAAAACAATAGGGGAAAAATAATACAACATTTTTTTGTAAGGTTGGGCTACGCAAAAGGACTAGCAGTCGCCAGTCCTTTTGCGCAGCCCAACCTTATAAAAAATGTTGGGCTGCTAGTGGCTGGAGCTCGCTAGTGGCTGGAGGCAGCCAAGTCCATTGATGCTTGCCAATCACTGGCGCTCACCAGTCACTGGCGCTCACCAGTCACTGGCACCCACCAGTGACTGGTGGCAGCCCTTCCTGCTCTGTCCCAAAACCTACTTAAAACACCCACACACACATATTACACCTACACATATGCTTCTTGAATAATATACTACAACATATATTTCATAAATACTCAATCAAATACCATACGAAAGTTTAATATACTCAATCAAATGCACAAACTCTACAATCCATACTTATATTTATACTTAACATCTTCAAAATTTTTACACACAACTTCATAATCTCAATTTTATATGCACTCTCAAAGTGTATTTCCAACATATCACTACATATAGCTTAATGTTCAAAATATCAATACAAAATGCATAAGATGCGTGCTTATGAAGATGGAAGTTGGTATCACCAAGCACACCTCGAGCCGCCAAAAGTCACAACTACATAAGCCTCAAGCTCGGTCTAATTATTTCTTTAAAAATAGTTACAAAGGGTTGAGCTTGTGACTCAATAAGTAATTACCATTATAACCATATTTATAAATCTCCTCAAGAACTAATTAAATTAAATATATAACAAGGATTTAATAGATTAAGTTTAAATAAGAACTATTACCTTATCTCAATACATACACACCACTTCAAGAATTCATGTAACACATATCCATATAATACACAAATCATATACTCAAGATATACCAATGTATACATATAACAACAATATGCATTAATAGTCACATCTCATCATATAAAACTAAAACTCATTCATTCATAACACATAATAGTTTGGTTTCCGGCCGGAACCACCTCACATGCGCATTTCTCACAAGTGGTCACATACTGGGACTGAGCCGGGCCTATCTGCCCGGCTCAGTCCTAGTTCTCACATTCTCATATATATATATATATCTATACACCCAACTCAGCTTGCCCATCTCACAAATTTTATTATTTACACATGTGACTACTACTGGAACTATTCACCCGGCTTAGTTTCAGATTTTACAATCAGTGAAGGCTATCCGCCCGGCTCAGCCTCACTATCACACATATCCTCATAATTTCTCATTCTTATCAATCAAGCCACATACACATTTTCAATTCATAATTAATATTCATACCTCACTTTTCACCATTTTAAATCATTCAATTTATCACACTTCATCATTCTCACAATATATACATATCATATATATCATTCATACCACATAATTCTTTAATTTAAGAAAATCAATATATATATCATTATATTAATAATTACTTACACACAATACTTTAACTCTTTCAAATGACAAGCTCTCCTTAGTGAGTGGTGTCTCCTTTATCCTTGTCCACTCCTACACATAGCTATGCATCAATACCACATAACAAGCTTGACTCTTGCATTCAATTCAACCAAATGCAACTATATATTCTATGTTCAATGTGTCCAAATCTAATCTACACAAGTTCAAAAATCATGAAATTTAAACTGAAGCTAAACAAATGAGTCTACAATAAATTCAAATTAGAATTTCTTGATTTGGACATGCATAGAATTAAATATGGATTTTTGACTAAAAATCAGCCAAAACAGAGTTGATAGCATGAGCACGAAAATATTCAGCTATGCCAGTCGATCTTAACAATAAAATCAGCTCTAACACAAAACATAAAAGTTGTCAAAGACACTCTAAAGTTTCCAGATCATTAAATATTGCTTAAATCAAAGCTCTACAATTCCAAATATGGTTAAAAAACTAAGACTGATGAAAAACCAAAATAGAACCCGAATTTCCAACTTACAAAACCTAACTTAATTAATTAATCAAGATAAATGCAAGGCTTATCTAATTGATGCTTCCAAAGTCTTATAGATCTTCTAAAGCTCCCCAAATTGATTCTTTGATGAGTAGAGAAAATATAAAAATCTCCCAAAGCTAACTAAGAATTCCTTTTCTTCTTTCTCTCTAACAAAAATCTCTACACTCTAAACATACACACACACACACTCACACATACACTTCACCAATTAAAATATACCATTTGCCCCTAAAAGAAGTCTCCCTTAATAATTACTAATTATTATAATATCTTAATAATATTTATAATAATAATAATCAACATTTATCTCTTAATAAAATAATAAATAAATATCACCAAAATAACTCTACGCCTCCTTAATGAACTAGGCTAATTAGTCGATAATTCACAACTTTCTAATATAACAAATAACTCCAAACTTCCCTTATAAATAAACTCCTCTCTACCCATATGCTCATTCCTAAACTTAATATAATTCATAATTGGACTCTATATGATATGAAAAATATGATGTATGAACAGTGTTATAAAAATACGGGTATTACAAAAGTAATATCCTAAATTGTCATTGAGATATCCAACAAACCTTTTTTTAATCAACTTCACATCCAACTTGTTTGATTTCAGCTTTTTGATAAAAGATGGGCACCCCTAAGTCTTAACATGTTTAAGACTTGGTGCCTCACCATGCCATATCTTATATGGTGTGGTAGAAACGGATTTAAATGGAACATAATTAAGGATATAGGAGGCTGATTGGAGTGCAAAACCGTAAAGTGATATGGAAAGATCAGTGTAGCTCATCATGAATCGTACCATATCTAATAAAGTACGATTTCACCTCTCGGATCACCATTCATTTTTTGTGTTCCCGGCAGTGTGAATTGTGATACAATGTCATGTTCCTTAAGGAACTCAATGAACTTGATGATCAAGTATTCACCTCCTCGATCTGATCTTAGAGTTTTAATATTTTTCCCAGTTTGGTTCTCTACTTGGGCCTTAAACTCTATGAACTTTTCAAATGATTCACTTTTATTCTTCACAAGAAATAAATTCCCATACCTTGATAGATCATCTATAAAGGTTATAAAGTAGTAGAAATTACCTCAAGCCATTTCACTAAATGGTCTACATACATCACTATGTATGATCTCTAACACATCATTAGCTCTTGCTATTTGTCCAATAAATGGTGATCTAGTCATTTTGCCTTGAAGATAAGCCTCATAAGTTGAATCGGATGCGGATTTAAAATTGCTAAAGATTCCCATCTTTTCCAAATTTATGATCCTATCCTCTACAATATAATATAATCTTAAGTGCCATAGATATTTGGAGTTAGAGGCATTTTCAATTAGCAAAGTATTCACAATATTTAGAGGCTTAATGTTATTAGACATATTATCAACATAATATAAACCATGTATTAAATAACCCATGCCAATTAATTCATTTCCAAAATGAATTTTACATACATCTCTACCAAAATGGAATTCATATCCCCTACTAGTCAAACTAGAGATAGAGGTAATATTTTTATAGGTATTATATGCATATAATACATCCTCCAATAGTAAAATATGATTATATAAATTAATAGAAGTGGATCCTATAGCTTTGGCCGCAACACTTGCTCCATTTCTAAGTCTTAAGGTCACTTTATTAGACCTCAACCTTCTCTCATTTGCTAGATCCTACAAGGATGAATAAATATGAGAACTTGCACCGGTATCCAATACCCATGCATTAAATGAGCTCTTAGAATATTTTAGAAGCAAATAAGTTAGAGAAAGTCTTACCTTCTCCATCTTTACCATTTCCCTTAGCCTTGAGAAACTTAAGGTATTTAGGACAATTTCTCTTCTAATGTCCTTCACCTTGGCAGTGAAAATACTTTCCTTTGCCTTGCTCTTCCCTCACGATGACCTTACCCTTATTCTTGGCTATTCCTCTTGTAGGCTTGACAATATTTGTCTTGCCTTTCTTTTTCTTATTGCCTTTCTTCTTAGTCCCACTAGAAGTGGTAATAAGTGCAACCTCCTTCCCTTTACTCCTTTGTATAGCCTTTTGGGTCATCACAAGCATGTTCATATATTCCGTAAGAGTGAACTCTATCTTATTCATATAGAAGTTGGTGATGGTTTGCCCGAAAGATTCAGGAAGGGATTGAAGAATCAAATCCACTTGGAGATGGAAGTACATTGTGAAATCTAGACTCTCTAGCTCCTCCATTAATTTAATCATAGAGTTCACATAGGCTCCTACTTCCTCTCCTTCCTTCATCTTAGCACGAAGTAACCACTTTGATATATCATATCTAGTGGTCCTACTATGTTCACAAAATAACTCTTGTAGGTGAAGTAAGATTTTCCTTGCACTTGTGTACTTCTCATGTTGCCAATAGATTTCAATGCTCATGGAAGCCCACATAATACAATGCGCTTGCATATCATCATCCTTCCATTTTTGAAGAGTATCATACTCCTTTTAGGAAGCATTTTCGAGAAGGGGTCCAGGGAGGTTCTGTTCTAATATGTATAATATTTTCTCGGAAGCTAAAATAACTTTTAGATTTATTAGCCAATCAATAAAATTTGGGCCCGTGAGCCTATTATTGTCGAATATGATGGAAAGTGGGTTTGATAGTCTCATGTTATCAATTTCTGCAAAAGGTAATAAGATTGATTAGTTGTATGTCGTTGTAATTACCATTAGATTTGGTCTTTAATCATAATGGCCTCCCACTAACTTGGCGAATCCTACACTTCCAAGTTAGAAAACAGAAATTCCTTGTTGGATGGATTTCTAGTGGGTAATGGAGTTTTTACTAGGCCACTACTATCCCTCAGGTACATATTGCCATTCTTGGAATAATAGTTCTCATTAAGTGGACAACTCTTGTTCATCACATCTTATGAGAGGTTCTATTAATCCGGCTCCTAATGTTACAGGCCTTAAGAATACCTAATTACCATTCTTAGACCTTGTTATTAGTTAGGTCTACACCATTGGATCAGTAAAATATATGGATTTGAACACTACAAACCTTAGGTACTCCTATTTGCCATTATTGGCCTATAGTATATCCATACACCCATAACATCTCATGTTTAACCAAACACTATATGAATCTCTTGAGCCTTATGTACACCCCTATATATCCATAGTCGATGCACACAAGTCTAAAACCATTCAAGTTATTGCTCCAATTGAGAGCCTAGGCCTAAATTTGATTGGAAGATTATTGGGTCTTTAATTAAGGTCTCACTTTACACATTAGCTGGTTTACAATATATATCTCACACATATATTTCATTCCATCCATCCACAATATATATATTTCATATATATATTGTATGCCACAACATACATATCACATATATACATTACACATACAAAATGGATGCACAAATAAAGAGTGATCATGGGCCTTTCTTAAGCCTATTCTAACTTTTAGAATAATTACAAATGGGCCTAGCCCAAAAAAAGCCTTCATTCCATAAGCCTACTTTGTCACCATCACCGTGGGCCTTGATTCATGCCACCAAAGGTTGAATTCTTCAAGTCACAGTTTTTGTGATTTACATT
Organism: Macaranga tanarius; assembly: GCA_949673435.1. Taxonomy (NCBI): domain Eukaryota; kingdom Viridiplantae; phylum Streptophyta; class Magnoliopsida; order Malpighiales; family Euphorbiaceae; genus Macaranga; species Macaranga tanarius. The sequence goes on from CATIWO010215274.1 coordinate 7,921, forward strand.
CAATCCTTAGCATACCATAGTAAATAATTTACATTCTAAAACTATGTAACTAACACTTAATTATATAATAAGAATAATAAAATAAATTATTATTACAAATAATAGGATATAAACTAAGTCTATGATCATTTCTTGCACGTATGACAAGCAAACATTCAATAAAATATAACTCTTGCATGTTATATGAATTTTCAAGCCAAAAATTTGATTACAAATGCTAAATTATACTAAAAAAGGCCATTGGGGTGCCACCTCACCGTAGAGGTGCCGCCTCAGTATAATCAGGAGGTGCCTCTTCAGTAGTAATCCACTGGCCATTGATGAGGCACCTCAGTAATCCACTGGCCACTGATGAGGTGGTGCCTCAGTGTTCCAGAATACAATCCTGCACACTTTTAGCCATTTTTCACCATTAAAGTCATAACACTTGCAACCAACATCACATATAATCACAACACTTGGAATTAACATGATTTTTAGTATGTAAAACCTGTGATTTAGGCTCTGTTACCACTTGAAGGGACAAGATTCAAAGCAATCAAAATCAAGTAGAATTTTAAAATTTTAATTATATGCAATTCTTGCATCAACACTAGAATCTTACCCAACCCAAGATCACATCACAAGAAAACTTATATTGACAAAACATACATCAAGGATAGCATTTTAAATCAACAACCAAGTCAAAGAATCATGCCATAAAGCCTACCAACTAAGAGTTTAGTAACACTTACAAACCTCCCAAGTGTGTAGAATGCTTAATAAGCTTTAGATTGTTGTGATCTACAAGCTCCAAGCTTCCCAAATGTGAAGCCTCTAGCTTGAAACACATAAGTTGCATAAGGAAGATATTCAAGGGTATTGGAGTAGTACCCACAAGCTACTCTTCTTTGACCTAAGATGCTTGTTAGAACTTTTCCAAGCTTGAATATGTAGGACTAGATGAAAAGCTCCAATGGATATCAATAATGGATGTAGTCTTGTACAACTCTTGTATAAAAATGGCCTTTTTAACTTGAGAGTTCACAACACTTGTGATATTTTCTATTCTCTATACTTAGAAGAAGAAGGAAGAAGACGATATATCAACTTTTTTCTCTCTTTTGTAAGAATATTAAAATGTCTCTCAAAAATATGCATTAGTGTATTGTCTCTACACCACCCACTAACTTAAACACATCCATTTAATAATAGATTAAGTGTCTTACACTTAAGCTACATGCATGTGTTAACTTAAGTGTCTCACACTTAAGCTACATGCATATGATAGTTTGAGTGTCTCACACTTTAACTATATGCATGGATAGCTTTATGCCATAAGTGGAATTAGTTTGGTTATAAGGATAACCTTAGCCTTTGACTTCATTAACCCTTAATGAGTTGAGCTAAGGTTATGGACTTGTATAACACTTAAACAAGGCCCATACCAAATGAAACAAAACAACTCATAGGCCCTTTTAAACTTTTTAAATCAAGCCAAACTTTAATCTACTATTAATAATGCATATGGTCCATCTCATGGCCCATATCCATACTACCATTTGGAGGCAAATATTAATTTAGTCTTTGAACTTAATATCATATATTAAATCAAGTCCAAATTAATATTTATTTAATTACAATTAGTCCCAACCTTTGAATTTAGATTTCAGAATATGTTAGATCTCCGCACATGTGCAAATCCAATTCAATTAATTTAATTAATTAATTAAACTCTTTAATTAATAATCAAATTAATGATTATCTTCATTGGTGCAATCAAGTCTAAATAGCAATGGAAAATAATATTAACACTTAATATTACGGAAACACCTTTTCATTCTAAATATGAAAATCCCAATTAATCATATTTAGTTCTTATAAGTCATAAGTGATCCCTAGAATAGATATCACAATTACCCAATTAGAAATGAATGCTATATGTAGATCCACAAGAACCATAGAATATAATTACAATGTACTAAATGTCCCTTCATTATAAGATCCCGATATCGGCTAGAGTCACAGTTTAGTCAAACTCTAATTACCTCAATCATATAACCTCATCTTTAGTTCAAATCTCGACAAAACATGACTACTACTAGAAACTCTTTTTTAGCACTGAAACACTTTTTGGGTAAGTCGAGTTTAATCTGCCTAGGTACTTATTCATTAAGAATAACTTAGATAGCATAGGATCTTATCCTAGTTCACTCTAGATAATGAATTCCATCTTGGTATATCACTCATCCCTATATACAATCAACTAGAGCCACCACATGCCCTATACCCATACGTAGCTAGCATAAGTATGTAAGCGGTAACAAACTCTAACCAACCATATATGGATGATCGTATCACCTCAGGTCAAAGGACCATATGCACCATTATTTCCAAGATTGTGATTGTTGACAAAAGTGAATTTTCATTCATTCATAAATCTTATGTTACAGTTCGATCCACTCATCATATGAGTATCCACATGTCTATTATGATATTTCATATCAAGTAGCATAAGACTCACTACCTCCTACTATCGATATCATACACCGATCAAAAGAAATAGACAGAGGTGATAGTGTAGGGATTAATACTACCCTTATATTAATCCAATGACTATGAACATTTATAGTATATGTACCAAATAAGTTTGTCACTCATATTATCAACTCTTGATAATAAACTCATTCAATATAATACTAAAGGGAAAATATTCAAATAAATTTAATAGTTAATTTAAATGAATTTTTTATTACTATAGGGATAAAAAGTACAATATCAACATACAAGAATGGCCCTAGAGCACATCTATACTAACAATCTTCTGCCTGCTTGCACAAGCGTCATTCACTCCAATATCTAAGACCCATCTTCTCAAGATGACGGTCTAACTGCAGTTGAGTAAGTGCTTTAGTTAGTGGATCAGACATATTATCAGCTGAAACTACCTTTTGTATGAGCACATCACCCTTCCCAATAAATTTTCTAATAACTTAAAAGCATCTTTCTATGTGTTTGGATTTCTAGTGAGACTTCGGTTCCTTTGCCAAAGCGATGGCACAATTATTGTTGTACAATAGAAGGACTGCCGACTCAATAGAAGGAACAACTCCTAGTTTAGAGATGAACTTTTGAATCCAAATAGTTTCCTTAGCAGCATCTGATGTAGCTATATACTCGACCTCTGTAGTGGGATCAATAGTAATACTTTGCTTGGAACTCTTTCAGCTCACTGTACCTCCATTACAGATAAAGACAAATTCAGTGATAGACTTTCTATCATCCATATTTGGCTGGAAGTCAAAATTTGTTAAACTTGTAAGCTGTAAGTCACCTCCTATATAAGTCAAGATTAAATACTTAGTCCTTCTCAAGTACTTAAGGATGGCTTTAATTGCCACCTAATGCTCCAAGCTTGGGTTGAATTGAAACCTGTTAGTTATACTAACAGTATGGGCAATGTACGGCCTAGTACACAACATAGCATACATTAGGTTTACTATAGCTGAAGCATAAGGAACTTTGGCCATCTTCTCCATTTCCTCGAGTGTCTTGGGCGACATCTCCTTGGATAGGTGGATACTATGCCTAAATAGTAATAATCCCCTCTTGGAATCAAGTATATTGAACCTCTTCAATACCTTTTCCAAGTAAAGACTTTGAGATAAACCTATCATTCTCTTTGATCTATCTCTATAGACTTAAATCCTGAGTATATAGGTAGCCTCTCCTAAGTCTTTCATTGAGAAGGTCTTAGACAACTATACTTTTTAAAAATGTCAGTATACTGATGTCATTACCAATAAGAAGAATATCATCAATATATAAGACTAAAAAAGTGAGTTGGCTCCCACTAACCTTCTTGTAAATACATGGCTCATCCTCATTCTTAATGAGACCATAAGAACGCATAGCGTCATTAAAGTGATAATTCCAACTCCTTGAAGCTTGCTTTAAATTATAAATTAATCTATTAAGCTTGCACACTTTTGATCTTTTCTCAGATTTAAAACCCTTGGGTTACTCCATGAAAATGTCTTTTTCAACATAACCATTAAGTAAGGTGGTTTTGACATCCATTTTCCAAACCTCATAATAATGGTGTACGACAATAGCAAGAAGAATCTAAATGGATTTAAGCATGGCTACTGGCGAGAAGGTCTCCTCATAGTCAGCTCCTTGCCTTTGATGAAACCCTTTTGCTACAAGCCTAGTTTTATAGGTCTCTACCTTCCTATCCGCACCAATCTTTCTCTTAAAGATCTATTTACACCCAATAAGTATAATACCCTCAGGAGGATAGACAAGTGTCCAGACTTGGTTTGCACACATAGAATTCATTTCAGTTCTCATTGCCTCAGGCCATCTTGAAAAATCTTTATCACATAATGCATCTTCATATGTTATAAGATCATCAACATGAATGCTTTCTTCATGAACATGCAACTCCTGCATATCATGGAAAAAACTGTATCTCTCTGGAGGATGAGATACCCTACTAGACCTTCTAGGAGTCAGTGTGATGATATTCTTAATGTGAATAAGCTCTTTGAGTTGGTCAATATTTATTTGATCAATTTTTTGGGCTTCTTTAGATAACTCCTAATCTAATATTATCTTCCTTCCTTTGCCACCTTCTTTAAGAAACTTTTTCTTAAGAAATATGGTATCTCTGCTTATAACAATAACTTGTTCAGCAGGAAAATAAAAGTAATATCCTAAACTGTCTTTAGGATATCCAATAAACCTTCCTTTAATTGATTTTGCATCCAACTTGTCCAATTTCAGCTTTTTGATAAAAGTTGGGCACCCCCAAATCTTAACATGTTTAAGACTTGGTGCCTTACCATGCCATATCTCATATGGTGTGGTAGAAATGGACTATATTGAAACATGATTAAGTATATAGGAGGCCGTTTGTAGTGCAAAACCCCAAAGTGATATGAGAAGATCAGTGTAGCTCATCATAGATTGTACCATATCCAATAAAGTACAATTTTACCTCTCGGATACACCAGTCAATTAGGGTGTTCTCAGTGGTGTGAATTATGATACAATTCTAAGTTCCTTAAGGAACTCAATGAACTTAGTACTTAAGTATTCACCTCCTCGATTTAATCTTAGAGTTTTAATACTTTTCCTAATTTGGTTCTCTACTTAGGCCTTGAACTCCTTGAACTTTTCAAAGGATTTACTTTTGTTCTTCATAAGAAATAAATGCCCATACCTTGATATATCATCTATAAAGATTATAAAGTAGTAGAAACCACCTCTAGCTATTTCATTAAATGGTCCACACACATCACTATATATGATTTCTAACACATCATTGGCTCTTGCCATTTGTCCAATAAATGGTGATCTAGTCATCTTGTCTTGAAGACAAGCCTCACAAGTTGGATTGGATGCGGATTCAAGATTGCTCAAGATTTCTATCTTTTCTAAATTCATGATCTCATCCTCTGCAATATGACATAATCTCAAGTGCCATAGATATTTGGAGTTAGAGGCATTTTCAATTAGCAAAGTTTTCACAACATTTAGAGGCTTAGTGTTATCGGACATATTATCAACATAATATAAACCATGTTTTAAATAACCCATGGTAATCAATTCATTTCCAAAATGAATTTTATAGACATCTCTACTAAAATGGAATTCATAACCCCTACTAGTCAAACTAGAGATAGAGATAATATTCTCATAGGCATTAAGTACAAATAATACATCCTCCAATAATAAAACATGATTATATAAATCAATAGAAGTAGATCTTATAGCCTTAGCCACAACATTTGCACTATTTCCAAGTCTTAAGGTGACTTCATTAGGCCTCAAAGCTCTCTCATTTGCTAGATCCTATAAGGATGAATAAATATAAAAACTTGCACCGGTATCCAATACTCATGTATTAGATGAGCTTTTAGAATATTTTAGAAGCAAATAAATTAGAAAAAGTCTTAGCTTCTCCATCCTTGACCTTTCCCTTAGCCTTGAAAGACTCAAGGTACTTAGAATAATTTCTCTTCTAATGTCCTTCACCTTGGTAGTGGAAACACTTTCCTTTGCCTTGCTCTTCCCTCATGATGGCCTTACCCTTATTCTTGGCTATTCCTTCAGTGGGCTTGACAACACTTATCTTGCCTTTCTTTTTCTTATTGCATTTCTTCTTAGTACCACTAGAAGTGGCAATAAGTGTAATCTTCTTCCCTTTACTCCCTTGTATAGCCTTTTGGGCCATCACAAGCATGTTCATAAACTCTGTAAAAGTGCACTCTATCTTGTTCATATGGAAGTTGGTGATGGTTTGCTCGAAAGATTCAGGAAGGGATTTAAGGATCAAATCCACTTAGAGATGGAAGTCCATTGTAAAATCTAGACTCTCTAGCTCCTCTATTAATCTAATCATAAAGTTCACATGGGCTCCCATTTCTTCTCCTTCTTCCATCTTAGTATGGAACAACCACTTTGATATCTCATATCTAGTTGTCCTAATATGTTCACCAAATAACTCTTGTTAGTGAAGTAGAATTTCTCTTGCACTTATGTACTTCTCATATTGCCGATGGATCTCGGTGCTCATGGAAACCCACATAATGAAATGTGCTTGCATATCATCATCCTTCAATTTTTGAAGAGTATCATGCTCCTATTGGGAACCATTTTTAGGAAGGGGTCCAGGGAGGTTCTATTCTAATACATATAGTATTTTCTCAGAAGCTAAAACAACTTTCAGATTCATTAGCCAATCAATAAGGTTTGGGCCTATGAGCCTATTATTGTCGAGTATGATGGAAAGTAGGTTTGATGGTCTCATGTTATCAATTTCTGTAAAAGGTAAAAAGATTGATTAGTTGTATGTCATTGTAATTACCATTAGATTTAGTCTTTAATCATAATAGCCTCCCACTAATTTGGCGAATACTACACTTCCAAGTAGGAAATGAAAATCCATTGTTGGATGGATTTCTAGTAGTTAATGGAGTTCTTAATGGGCCACTACTATCCCTCAGGAATGTATTGCTATTCTTGAAATAATAGTTCTTATTAAGTGGACAACTCTTGTCTATTACATCTCATGTGAGGTTCTATTAATCCGACTCCTAATGTTATGGGCTTTAGGTATACCTAATTGTCATTGGATTAGTGAAATGTATGAATTTGAATACTACAAACCCCAAGTACTCCTATTTGCCATTCTTGGCCCATAGTGTATCCATACACCCATAACATCTCATGCTTAATAATAACACTACATGAATCTCTTGGGCCTTATGTATACACCTATGTATCCATAGCTGATGAACACAAGTCCAAAACCATGCAAGTTATTGCTCTAATGGAGAGCCTAGACCTAAATTTGATTGGAAGATTTTTGGGTCTTTAATTAAGGTCTCACTTTGCATATTAGCCGGTTTATAATATATATATCTCATACATACATTACATACCATCCATCCACAATATATATATCTCATACATATATTGTATGGTATCCATCATGCATCTATATATATATCACATATATATATATATAGCATGCCACAATATATATATTACATATATACATTACACATGCAAAATGGATGCTCAAATAAAGAGTGATCATGGGCCTTTTTTAAGTCTATTCTAACTCTTAGAATAATTATAAATGGGCCTAGCCCAAAAAAAAGCCTTTATTCCATGAGCCTCATTTGTCACCATCACCATGGGCCTTGATTCATGCCATCAAAGTTTGAATGGGCCACCAAATTGAACACTTTAATCTTTAAGTCACAACTCTTATGATTTACATTCAATCATTAGTATGCCAAGGTAAATAATTTACATCCTAAAACTATGCAATTAACACTTAATTACATAACAAGAATAATAAAATAAATTATTATTACAAATAATAGGATGTAAACTAAGTCCATGATCATTCTTTGCATGTATGACAAGCACACATTCAATAAAAAACAACTCTTGCATGTTATATAAATTTGCAAGCTAAAAATTTGATTAAAAAAGCTAAACTATGCTGGAAAAGGCCACTGGGGTGCCTCCTCACCGTACAGGCACCGCCTCAATGTGATCAGAAGGTGCCTCTACCACTGAGGAGGTGCCTTAGTAATCTACTTACCACTGAGGTGGTGCCTCAATGGCACAGAGGCGTCACCTCAGTGTTCCAGAACATAATCTTGTACACTTTTAGCCATTTTTCACCACTAAAGTCATAACACTTGCAACCAACATTACATATAATCATAACACTTTCAATTAACATGATTTTTAGTATGTAAAACTTATGATTTAGACTCTGATACCACTTGAAGGGACAAGATTCAACGCAATCAAAATCAAGTAGAATTTTAAAATTTTGATTCCATGCAACTCTTGTATCAACACTAGAATCTTACCCAACCCAAGATTACATCACAAGTAAACTTATATAGCCAAAGCATACATCAAGGATAAAATTTTAAATTAATAACAGAGTCAAAGCATCATGCCATAAAGCCTACCAACTAAAAGTTTAGTAACACTTACAAGCTTTAGATTATTGTGATCTACAAGCTCCATGCTCTCTAAATATGAAGCCTCTAGATTGAATCATATAAGTTGCACAAGGAAGACATTTAAGGGTGATGGAGTAGTATCCACAAGCCTCTCCTCTTTGACCTAAAATGCTTATTAGAACTCCTCCAAGCTTGAATGTGTAAGACTAAATGAAAAGCTCCAATGGATATCAATGATGGATGTAGTCTTGTACAACTCTTGTATAAAAATGGCTTTTTTAACTTGAGAGTTCACAATACTTATGATATTTTCTATTAACTACACTTAGAAGAAGATGATATATCAACTTTTTTCTCTCTTTTGTAAGAATATTAAAATGTCTCTAAAAAATGTGCATTAGTGTACTGTCTCTACACCACCTACTAACTTAAACACATCCATTTAATAATAGCTTGAGTATCTTATACTTAAGCTATATACATGTGTTAGCTTGATGTTAGTATAGATGTATCCTAGGGCCATTATTGTATGTAGACATTGTATATTTATTCCTTTGGTAATAAAATATTCATTTAAATCAAGTGTTAAGTTTATTTAAATATATACCCTTAGTATTATATTGAATGAGTTTATTATCAAGAGTTAATAATATGAGTGACAAACTTATTTGGTACATATGCTATAAATATTCAAAGTCGTTGGATTAATATATAGGTAGTATTAATCCTTAGACTATCACCTTTGTCTATTTTCCTTGATCGGTATGTGATATCGATAGTGAAGGGTAATGAGTCTCATGTTACTTGATATGAAAAATTAGAATAGACACGTGGATACTCATATGATGGGTGGATCAAACATGTGACGTAAGATTTGTGATTGTATGGATATTCACTTTAGTCAACAATCACAATTTTGAACATAATGGTGCATATGGTCCTTTGACCTGAGGTGACACGGTCATCCACATATGGTTGGTTAGAGTTTTTTACTGCTTACATACTTGTACTAGCCATGTATGGGTATATGACATATGGTGGCTCTAGTTGATTATATGTAGGGATGAGTGATCGGTCAAGATGGAATTCATTACTTGGAGTGAACCGGGATAAGATCCTATACTATCTAAGTTATTCTTGATGAATAAATACCTAGCCAGGTCAAACTTGACTTACCCAAAAAGAGTTTCGGTGCTAGAAAAGAATTTTTAGTAGTAGTCATATTTTATCAAGAATTAAACTTAAGATGAGGTCATATGATTGAGGCAATTAGAGTTTGACTAAATCATGACTCTAGCCAATATCGGAATCTTGTAATGAAGGGACATTTAGTGCACGGTAATTATATTCTATGGTTCTTGTGGATCTATATATAAAGCATTTATTTTTAATTGGGTAGTCGTGACATCTATGTTAGGGGTCACTCACGACTTATGGGAACTAAATGTGATTAATTGGAATTTTTACATTTAGGATGGAAATGTATTTCTATAATATTAAGTGTTAATATTATTTCTTATTGCCATTTAGACTCAAATTTAGTAAGTCACACACACAAGGGTTGCACTTGTGGAGATTAATATTAATTTGATTATTAATTAAAGAGTTTAATTAATTAATTAAATTAATTGAGTTGGATTTGCGCATATGCGGGGATCTAGCATATCCCGAAATCTAAATTCAAAGATTGGAACTTAATTGAAATTAAATAAATATTAATTTGGACTTGATTTAATATGTAATATTAAGTTCAAGGACTAGACTAATATTTGCCTCCAAATGCATTAATATATGGGCCATGAGATTGACTATATATATATATTGATAAAGATGGGCCATGAGTTGGACTATATATGTTGATTAAGATGGGCCATGAAATGGACTATATATATTGATTAAGATGGGCCATGAGATGGACTATGTATATTGATTAAGATGGACTTAAATTCGACTTAGGATGGGGCTTTATTTAAAGAGTTTAAATAAGCCCATAAGTTGTCTAGTTTGGTATGGAGTGGACCTTCCCTTATTGTAGAGAAGCCCATATACCCATAACCTTAGCCCATATCCATTAAAAGTTAATGATATCAAGGCTAAGGTTATCCATATAACCAAACACCACCCACTCACTTATAAACCAAAGCTATGCATATAGATAGAGAATGAGATACTCAATCTATTAAATGCATGTAGCTTGAGTAAGAGACACTCAAACTATGGCAATGCATATGGCTTAAGTATGAGATACTCAAGCTATGACAATGCATGTGGCTTAAGTATGAGATACTCAAGCTATGGCAATGCATGTGGCTTGAGTATGAGATACTCAAGCTATTATCATATTGTTTATATTGATAGTTAGTATAGAGTGTAGAGACAACAAAGCCAACTAACTCCATTTGCACATTGGAGAGTAATTTGATATTCTAACAAAAGGAGAGAAAAGGATTGAGAGTGTCTTCTTTCTTCTTCTTCTTCAAGTGTAGAGAATTCAAATATACACAAGTGTTGTGTGCTTTCAAGTTAAAGCCATTATTGTACAAGAGTTGTACAAGTTCAAAGTCCATCATCCATTGGAGGTTACATCATTGTTCCATACATTTAAGCTTAGAGTGGCTCTAACAAGCTCTTGGGTCAAATTAAAAGAGAGGCTTGTGGGTAGAGATCTTCACCATCCTTGAAGATCATTCTTGTGCAACTTGTGTGTTTCAAGCTAGATGCTTCATATTTGGGGAGCTTGTAGCATGTAGATCAACATCAACCAAAGCTTATCAAGCGTGCTACCAAGTTGGAGTTTTATAAGTGTTACCAAACCCTTAGTTGCTAGTTCTTGTATTGTGAATGCATGACTTGGTTGTTTATTGATGTATTATGTTGTCCTAGATGCATGTTTAGTTATGTATTTTCTATGTGATATGATCTATAGGTATGGATGTGGTTCATGTGTAATGTAAGAGTTGCATGAAATCAAAATTTTTAAATTCCGTACTTTTGATTGTTGCATGATCACACATTCCTTCACTTGAGTGTCTCACACTCTAACTATAAACATGGATAGCTTTATGCCATAAGTGGGATTAGTTTGGTTACAAGGATAACCTTAGCCTTTGACTTCATTAACCCTTAATGAGTAGGGCTAAGGTTATGGGCTTGTTTAACACTTAAACAAGGCTCACACCAAACTAAATAAGACAACTCATGGGCCTTTTTAAACTTTTTAAATAAAGCCCAACTTTAATCCAATATTAATAATATATATGGTCCATCTCATAGCCTATATCCACACTACCATTTAAAGGTAAATATTAATTTAGTCCTTAAACTTAATATCATATATTAAATCAAGTCCAAATCAATATTTATTTAATTATAATTATTCTCAATCTTTAAATTTAGATTTCGAGATATGCTAGATCCTCGCATATGCATAAATTCAATTAATTAATTAAACTCTTTAATCAATAATTAAATCAATAATTATCTTCATCGATGAAACTCTTATATATGTGACTTATTAGGTTCAAGTCTAAATGGCAATGGAAAATAATATTAACATTTAATATTATGGAAACACCTTTTCATGCTAAATGTGAAAATCCCAATTAATAGCATTTAGTTCTCATAAGTCGCGAGTGACCCCTAGCATAGATATCACAACTATACAATTAAAAATGAATGTTATATGTAGATCCACAAGAACCATAGAATATAATTATTATGCACTAAATGTCCCTTCATTACAATATTCTGATATCGGCTAGAGTCACGGTTTAGTCAAACTCTAGTTGTATCAATCATATAACCTCATCTTTAGTTCAATTCTCGATAATTTGTGACTTCTACTAAAAACTATTTTCTAGCACCGAAACTCTTTTTGGGTAAGTCAAGTTTGATCTGGTCAGATACTTATTCATCAAGAATAACTTAGATAGCATAGGATCTTATCCCAGTTCACTTCAGGTAATGAATTCCATCTTGGTCGATCACTCATCCCTACATACAACCAACTAGAGCCACCACACGCCATATACTTATACGTGGCTAGAACATGTATGTAAGCTATAACAAACTCTAACCAACCATATGTGGATTACTATGTCGCCTCAGGTCAAAGGATCATATGCACCATTATGTCCAAGACTGTGATTATTGACAAAAGTGAATTTCCATACAATCACAAATCTTACGTCACAGTTCAATCCACCCGTCACATGAGTATCCACATGTCTATTCTGATATCTCAAATCAAGAAGCATGAGACTCACTACCTCCCACTATCGATATCATATACCGATCAAGAAAAATGGACAGAGGTGATAGTCTAGGGATTAATACTACCCTTATATTAATCCAATGACTATGAACATTTATAGTATATGTACCAAATGAGTTTATCACTCATATTATTAACTATTGATAATAAACTCATTCAACATAATACTAAAGAGTAAATATTCAAATAAACTTAACACTTAATTTAAATGAATATTTTATTACCATAGGGATAAAAGTACAATGTCAACATACAAGAATGGCCCTAGGACGCATCTATACTAACAATAAATTTAAAATTCAAACTAATATTTAATTTAATAAAAGTATCAATTTAACTAAATATAATGATAAAGTAGCAACAAAATAAAGGAATAAAAGTATTTTAGAAAATAAAAATGAAAAAAATTAGCATTTTATTCTTATGACATATATAGATTTTATGACATTGACTTAATTTGTAAATTCAAACTATTTTTTTAGAAATTTATTTTATTACATGTAATTTCACAAATTTAAAAATTTAAAATTTGAAAGTAAACATAGTAAATTTAATTTTGTAAATAAATTATATGATATATTAAAACATATTTTTACCAAATATACTCATTAAATAATTTTAGAATTAATAAATAAACTCATCGATTGGGTCTTTTTATGATTTAATTTTTTTATAAAAATGGAAAAAAGATTTAACTAATTAATTAAATTTTAAAAGAATCTTAATAGTAATTTTAAATTACATTTAGGTCCTTATTAGAAGATTGGATATAATTACAATCATTTGAAAAGTTGATATGGTAAAGTGATACAAATTAAAGGATAGAATTTAATTAATAATTAGAGTATAAGTGAGAATAAATGAAACTATTATCCCTTTGTAAAATCATTTATTGAGTAATATAAAATTCAACTAACTATAATCAATTATAATAAATCATATTTAGATGTATTTTAAATTTTATTATAAATAAAATAAAGTAATTTTTAAAATAAATTTATAATATTTTAAAAATAATTAATTATTTAGATTAATTATGAATAATATGTAAAATAATTCTATTATTAAAATTTAATATTATATTAATATTTTTTATAAAATAATTATAATATTAAGTGATTGGGTACTAATAAACACTTAAATGTGAAATAATCTTGATCAATTATGTAGAGACCAAAAATATGAAAATTCACTTGAAATTTTTATTGTCATCAAGTTTTGCATGGAAAATGCTTTAGTATACTTGGAAAAAGAAAATAAAAATGAAGAAGATATTATATAGATTATAGAGAAAAGGTGACCAAACCCACTACGGAAGCACGGTCATCAACACAACTACTCCACTAGCAAATCCAATCATTAATGCTCAATGCTTCTTTGATAGGATTTGGACTAGATTGCGATAGAAGAAGATAGTGCCATTACCAAACCAAACTTTAACATACAAAATATTTTGGACATAGAGTTTGATTTTGCTGATGCACACATCACATCATCTGGATCAATTATCTATTTAAATTAGCTCTTTTTAACGTTCTTTTAGGACAATATATATGGAAGAAATGTGGTGAATTCGATGAATGCACAATATATATAAAATAGAGTTAAAAAAATGCATATATTTTAGTTCTTTTTTTACAATTTAATTATTTTTAAAATTTTAACAATTTTATCCACAAATTTTTTTTTTTTTTTTTTTGTAATTTTATGCACTAATTGAAAATTTTGGTCAAATCTTTCTAACGTAATCATCAAAAAATCTGAGTCGATTCACATAGGCACCACATTAAAACATATCATTTCGACTATTTGCAATTGATTTTGACTTTAACAAATGATTTTGAATTACTAATATGTTTGCTTAAGTGTGTTAATAAGCTAGAATTATGGACGTCGTGATTATAGAAGCAAGCTTTGGAGATTAAATTAAAGTCAAATTGGAGTCCTTGAAATTTTCATGATAGCCCTTTACAACCTTTCAAATGATCATCAACCTATGAAGATCAAATGAGGCCAAGAAAACCAAGTTTATAAAGCTTACAGTGCTCTTTACGAGTGCCACTCACGACCATGAGGAGCACCACGAGCCAGAGGCCAAAATGGAGCTAAACAAGTAAGGGAATATCACTGTTCACGGTCCCTGCTCACCACTATGAGCAGGATCTTGAGGAAGCTCACGATCATTAGCAGGCTCACAATCTAGCTGGAGCTTCCTCAAACGGCTCTTTCAAGAGGTAACGGCTATATTTTTTTTATCCTCACAATCGTGAGTACCTTAAAATCTGTAAAAAGTTGAAGACTCATTTAATGAAGATTGTGAAGGTTGGGGACGAATTTATGGCTCTCCAACGGCTAGTTTTTCGCCTCCTACTATAAATATAAGTTTTAAAACGTCATTTTAGAAGTTAGTTAGTTTGTTGAAATAATTATTCTTAGCATTCATTCAAGCTCTCTTTAATTCTTTGTAATTCTTAAAATATACTCAAAATCTTGAGTGTTTGGTGTGTGTGATTGAGATGGAATTCTACTTCTACTTCTTTCTTGCGTTAATTAAGTTAGGGAAAGTGAGAATCAATTATATTGTTAATTTAAGTGTTAACCATCATAACACTTGGAAATTGGCTTTTGTTTGAGTTTAGCCAAGAAAAACTCTTTTTATTGTAAAGATTTGAGTTGAGCCTTGAAAAACTCTTTTTTATTGTAAAGGTTTGAGTTGAGCCTTGAAAAACTCTTTATTGTAAATACTCTTGCTAATAGATTGAAGTAGGGATTAAAAATCCTAATTTAAAGACAAGTTAAGTGAAAATATAGCCTCGTCTCTTGATGATGAACCAAGACATCCAAACTTGAATGTGTAGGACTTTATAGCAATTTTCAATGGATGTTAATAATGGATATATATTTGTATAACTCTTGTACAAGAATGGCCTTTTCCTTAAGAGCTCACAATGCTTGTGATTTTTGTCATTCTCTACACTTAGATGAATAGAAAAGAAGAAGATGATATCTCAACTTATGAGAATTCTCTCTATTTTTCTCTCAATAATGTAAGAATAAAAATTGTTTTCTAATGTGCATTGGTTTTTTTATCTCTACAAAACCCAATAACTTAGAGACATGCATATGATAATATACAAGGTGATCAAACACCAATTATAAGGCCGGCGGTAGCAGCAAACAACTTTGAAATCAAACCGGCAATGATCCAAATGATCAAAAATTTACCATTCAATAGGCTACCATATGAGGATCCATTTAGTCATATGTCTCGATTTTTGGAGTATTGTTCTACCTTTAAGATGAATGGAGTACAACCTGATGTAATCCGGTTGATTCTCTTTCCATTTTATTTTATGGATAGAGCAAAGAGATGGTTTACAAGTTTGACACTGAACTCCATCAACACTTGGTAAGAGCTCTATACAGTCTTTTTCAACAAATACTTACCACTTGCAAAGGTGTTGAGGATCAGAAACAAGATTAACTCTTTCTTTCAAAAAGATGATGAAACATTCTATGAGTGTTGGGAAAGATTCAAAGACCTTCAGAAACAATGCCTACCTCAATTAATTCCTACATGGGATTTGGTGCAATCATTTTACAAAGGAGTAAATCATGCGGGTAGAGTCAATATTAATGTAGCAGCTAGAGGTACTATTATGTCAAAGACACCAGAAGATGCCTTGGATCTTTTTGAAGAAATGGCCAATCACGAAGTTTGTGGTCTAATGAAAGGGCCATTGTAAAGAAGGCTGGAGCAATAGAAGTGGACAATTTTACTATGTTGAATGCAAAGCTTGATGCTCTAACAAAAAGGATGGACAAAGTGAATGTTAATATAGTATCTACATTGTCTTCCTCTTGTGAATTATGTCAAGGAGGGCACCCTATAATAGAATGTCAAATGATGCAAGGGATGACTACAGAGGGAGTCAATTATATGGGTAATTTCAAGGGACCTCAAAACTAAATTTATGGTAACACTTACAATCCTAGTTGGAGGAATTATCTAAATCTCTTTTGGAGCAATCAAGGAAATAATCAGTGGAGACTACAAGCACCACCAGGATTTGGAGGTCAGAATGCGTAACAACCTCAACCTAAATTTCACCAAGATAAAGGTTCATCCTTAACTTCCATAGAAAGTAAGATGAAGAAATTCATGGATGTAATGTCAACAAAGATGAGTCAGCAAGATGAAGCTCAATAGAGGATGAAGAAAATGATCCGAAATCATTCCTCTTTTATTCATAATCTAAAAGTGCAAATGGGGCAGTTAGCAAATTTTTTATCAACAAGAAATCAAGGTGCATTACTGACCAATACGAAGAAGAATTTAAAGGAGCAAGTGAAAGCTATCACCTTACAAAGTGGTACAGAGATTCAAACCCCTAAAGCAACAATGAAGTATGAGGAAAAAAAGAAGGAAGGAGAGCAAGAGCAAGGAAGTGAATGGGTTGAAGCACAAAAAGAACCAGAAGTTAAAATGAAAGATAAAGCTAAGCCAAAAGTACCACCAATTCAACCTTATGAACCTCCAGTACCATATCCACAAAGGTTGAAGAAACAAGAGCATAATCAGCAGTTTGCAAAGTCCTTAGAAAGATTCAAGACACTCCATATCAATATGTCCTTAGTAGAATGTCTAGCTCAGATGCCAAAGTATGCAAAAATTTTGAAGGAGCTGATTTTGAAAAAAAAAGAAGTTGCAGGAATTTAAGACAGTCACACTCATAAAGGAGTGCAGTGCTATCATCTCTAATAAACTTCCTTTAAAAAGGAAGCAATCAGAGAGTCTTACTATTCTATATTCTATTGGGAATTTATTGTTTTAAAAATCTTTATGTGATTCTGGTGCCTCTATTAATCTTATGTCTTTGTCAATTTATAAAAAATTAGGACTTGGAGAAGCAAAACCAACAAACATCCACTTGAAACTAACAGATAGGGCAGTAAAGGAACCATAGGGCATAGTAGAAAATGTACTAGTAAGGGCTGAAAAATTTATTTTTCTAGTGGTCTTTGTCATTCTTGACTTTGAAGAAGATGAAGACGTTCTATTGATCCTTAGTATACCTTTCCTTTATACTACCAAGGCAATCATTAATGTTTATGATGGAACACTAACTCTAAGAGTAGGTAAGGAAAGTTGTAAATTCAATATTTATCAAGGTATGAAATATTCTTCTGATAGTGATTTGTGCTTTAGAGTTGATATTTTGGATGAATGTGTGATTGAAGTCCAACGAAGGAGGTTATTAAATTATGATGAATTAGAGTATATTGATAAGTGTATGCAGATACAAACCCCCCAAGATGAAGATTACTTTAAACACCAAACTTATTTTTCTCAAATTCAATTACCAAACACTGAACCTACATCACCATCAATCATTAAACCACTGAATGTAGATTTGAAACCTTTACCTCAATATTTGAGGTATACGTTTCTTAGAGAGAACCAAATTTTGCCTATGATTGTATCTTCTAAAATCATCTGAGACTAAGAAGGCTTGCTTGTAAGGATGCTTAAGAGAAGAATAAGAGCAATTGGTTGGCAAATTTTAGATATAAGAGGGATAAGTCCATCTTATTGCATGCATAAAATTTTAAAAGAAGAAGGGTACAAGCCAACTATTAAAAGACAAAGAAGGCTCGATCCAAACATGCAAAAAGTGGTGAATAAAGAGGTAGTTAAGTTATTAGACGCTGGGATTATTTACCCAATTTCAGACAGTTCATGGGTAAGTCCTATCCAGTGTGTGCCAAAGAAAGGAGGCATGACTATGGTGAAAAATGAAGACGGTGAAAAAATTCCAACGAGAGTGGTGAATGGATGGAGGGTGTGCATTGATTATAGGAAGTTAAATTATGATATAAGAAAGGATCACTTTCCACTACCGTTCATTGATCAAATGTTGGAGAGGATATCAGGACATGCTTTCTACTATTTCTTAGACGGCTACTCAGGATATAATCAGATAGCAATTGCTCTAGAGGATCAAGAAAAAATGATATTTACATGTCCTTATAGCACATTTGCTTATAGAAAGATGCCATTTGGATTATGTAATGTTCCAGCAACCTTCTAAAGGTGCATGATGGCCATATTCTCAAATTTGGTAGAAGAAATTATGGACGTGTTCATGGATGACTTCTCAGTCTATGGAAGTTCTTTTGAAGGATGTTTGGAGAATTTGGAGCAAGTTCTTACAAGGTTTGAAAAGATAAATTTAGTGCTAAATTAGGAAAAGTATCATTTTATAGTAGAAGAAAAAATCATTCTTGGGTATAAAATTTCAGCACAAGGAATTGAAGTGGACAAAGCAAAAGTGGAGATCATTGAAAAGCATCAGTACCTAACAAATGTCAAAGGATTTTAAAGTTTCCTAGGCCATGTAAGATTTTATCAGCGATTCATCAAAGATTTCTCCAAAATTTCTAAACCTCTTTGTAAGTTACTTAAGAAAAATTCTTCTTTTGACTTTACTGATGATTGTAAATTAGCTTTTGACAGGTTAAAGGAAACATTAATAACAACTCTTATAGTTGTCTCACCCGATTGGAACCTTCCATTCGAATTAATGTGTAATGCAAGTGACCATGTAATAGGAGCAGTACTTAGTCAAAAAAAGGAGAATAAACTTCATGTCATCTATTATACAAGTTGAACATTGAATGATGCGCAGCTCAACTATACAACAACCGAGAAAGAGATGCTAGCAGTAATTTTTGCTTTTAATAAATTCAAATCTTATCTTTTTGGTGCTAAAGTTATTGTGTATACAGATCATGCAGCATTGAAGTACCTCTTAAATAAAAAAAACTTAAAGCCAAGGCTCATCCGATGGGTGCTGCTTCTTCAAGAAATTGACATCGAAATCAAAGATAAAAAGGGATCAGAGAATGTTGTAGCTGATCATCTCTCGAGATTAGAGCTAGAGCAAGACGGAGAGAATGAAAAAGAGCCTACTCAAGAGCTATTTCTAGATGAGATGCTTCTGGCTATTAGAAGTCTACATGCACCATAGTTTGCTGATATAGCTAACTTTATCTCGAGTGGAAGGCTCACGGAAGAATTTAATAGTCAACAAAGAAAGAAGCTCATTAATGACTCTAAGTTCTACCTGTGGGATGATCTATATCTTTAAAAGCTATGCAGTGATGGCATGATAAGAAGATGTGTAGGAGATGAAGAAACTGATTTAATTTTGTAATATTATCATGGAATGATCAGTGATGGTCATTTCAGTCCATAAAGAACTGCCGCTGAGGTTCTTGAAGCAGGATTCTATTAGCCTACACTCTTTCATAATGCAAGGAAGTTTGTACTTAGTTGCGATGCGTGTCAAAGAAGTGGTAACATTTTAAAAAAGGATGAAATACTTCAATTTGGAATTCTTGAAGTAGAAATATTTGATGTATGGGGCACAGATTTCATAGAGCCATTTCCTGATTCAGATGGAAATAAGTATATACTTATATGTGTAGATTATGTATCCAAATGGGTGAAAGCTCAAGAATGTGCAGTCAATGATGCAAGAGTGGTTTGTAAATTCTTGTAAAGACTTTTTGCTAAGTTTGGGATGCCTCGACCTATCATAAGTGATGGTGGATCACATTTCTGAAACAAAAACATGGAAGCACTACTAGCTAGTTATGGGGTTAGATATAAGATAGCCACTTCATACCATCCTCAAACCAGTGGACAAGTAAAAGTAAGTAATAGAGAATTAAAACAAATTTTGGAAAGAATAGTGAGTAAGTCAAGCAAAGAATGGGCAAGAAAGTTGGATGATGCTTTGTGGGCATATCAAATAGTATATAAGACACCTATTGGAATGTCTCCATATAGGTTGGTCTATGGAAAAATATGTCATCTTTCTGTAGAGATTGAGTATAAAGCTTATTGGGTAATCAAGGTTTTGAATTACAACTGCAAGAAAGCAGCTGAAAAGAGACTTTTGCAGTTGAGTGAATTGAAAGAGATAAGAGAGATGACATATGAAAACTCCAGAATTTATAAAGAACGTACTAAGAAATGGCATAATGCGAAGGTAAAGATTGAGAGTTTTTAAGAAGGAGACCAAATGTTGCTATTTAACTTCAGACTCAGATTATTTCCAGGGAAGCTCATGAATAGATTGTTGGGATCATTTGTAGTGATCCATGTCTATCTTTATAGAGCTGTGGAAGTTTGCAATACTCAAGGAGAAAAGTTCAAAGTTAATGGGCAAAGATTAAAAATCTACCATGAAGGCATATTGGAGAACTCTCACCAATTGGCCTTTTTAGTTGATTCAACACCATGAAGATTATGATGGTTTAAGCTCATAGACCTTAAAGAGCACTTCTTAGGAGCTCAACAAAGTTTTTCTTTTCATTTTTTCTTTTATTTTCTTTAAGTTAGTTTAGCTTTATGTTTTGAGTTATGAATTTTTCATCTTTTATTTTGTAGGAAGAAAAGAGGAGAAGCTTTAGAAACGATAAGGATTTGAAGAAAAGGAGGAGCGGTAGAAGATGTATTGTAAGTGTATATCTTTGTGGGAACTAAATGGTTATGATTACATGATGATTTGTGCTTAATTTCTAGAATTTTTCTTGATAGGTTCAAGTAGATAGGTTTCGTACCTTGTTGCACGACCATATAAGCTAAATAAGTGAGGTTAGGGTAGAAAATTCAATGGCAAGCACGGCCATGCATATTTCTCACACGCCCATGCTTGCCTAAATGTGTGCCAGGATAAAAATAGCCAAGGCAGGCATGGCCAAACGTGTTTCTCGCATGCCCGTGCCTACCTTGCATAAAATGGACAACACAGGCACACACCTAGGCGCGCTTTTGGCATGGGTGTGTGTACTGTCGAATGTTTGAAATAAAAGACATAAAAGTGCCTTTAAAAAATATGCCCAATTCAAAATTCTTTAAATTCCCATAACCTTTTCACCTTTCCAACATCTCCATCTTCCCAATTTCTAGGGTTCTTTAACTTTAACTACTTCCCCAACTTCCAACTCTTTAATTTCCTAAAATTAATCTATTATAGACTTTCTCTATTTAAACACCTTCTCTTCTCTATTCTCTACACATTATCATCTCCTTCTTTACAATTCTTCCTTTCCTTGTTAAGTTAGCCACATTGAGAAATTTTTCTTCTACTCTCACTATCTATCAACTTTCTCATCATTTATGGAGAGGCAACCTAGGAGAAAATCAATTGCCCATAAGAAATCAAGATAAAAAAGGAAATGTGGGGGAAGCTCTACCAATCTGGGTGGAAATGATGAAGATCGTATGGTAAGACCCTTCCCTACACTTATCGAATTTCAACATGAGCAAAGGAAAAACTTTGAGCAATTACTTTTGAGGAAAATAGTGCCTAACAAATACAGGGTAAATTTCACATACGGTACCCAACTTTTACTCTAGGTACCACTATAGTACCTAACTTTCAAATCGTAACAGTAAACTCCCCAACCTTTTGTTACATTTCATATACAGTACCCACACCCAATTTCCGGCCGACGACGATGATGTGGAGCTGACATGGTCGCTGACGTCGTTGTGAAAATGCCACGTGGCGCTACATCATGTGCCACGTCATTTTCTTTTTTTTTGCATGTAATTTTCACTCACAGTACCCGGATTTTGCTTTAGGTACCACTATAGTACCCAACATTCAAAATCGTAATAGTAAACTCCCCAATCTTTAGTTTAAGTGCCAATAAAATACCAAAACTCATTTTAGTCAGAGATGAGAGGAAAGTAAAGTTAAAGAGAGAGAGAGAGAGGGAACTCTTGAGTGTTTATACAATTATTTTAATATACTGCATTTTTTTTAATTTATTGATATATTTAACTGTTATTTGACGAAAATAATTAACTAATGTTAAAAAAAATCAGCTTAGTCTATAATTTTC
>CATIWO010215282.1:0-13199 GCA_949673435.1 Macaranga tanarius
TATTTTACAGTTTCCAAGGCTCACATTTACTTTGCAAAAGTACCTCAAAGAGAAGGCTCACATTTACTTTGCAAAAGTACCTCAAAGAGACAGTTCACCATGTTCTGGTCACCCCCATCCATTTCTGTTTGTATTTTTTACATACTGGGCCTTTGTAATGCTAACAGCCTGCTTAATTATATTCAAAAATTTCAGTGTCTTACACACTAAGATTGTTATATCATGTACCCCTATCCATATTACAATATGGATCGGGAATCCATAATACGTGTGTGCCATATAATAAAAAAATTCGCTTATTTTTTTTAAATGTTAAATTAACGGTGTTTTCTCTACTCACATGGGTTCATTAATCTTCACCTACAGATTCGTTAGTCATTTGTTGTATGTTCATTTCTTAAATAACATAAGTTCATCATTGTCAATACTGATGTTCATTAGTTATTTAATTTTAAAAAATTTAATATAGATATTATTAATGTATTACAGGATTAACAAAAATGTACTACAACATTCATCACAATTAATTTTTTATTAAAGCAAAAATGTATACAACTTTATTCATTGTCCATTACATGTTCATTGAACTTCACCTACAGCTTCATTGATATTTGACTGTAGGTTCATTCACTTTCACCTACAGGTTCATTGACATATGACTGTAGGTTCATTCATTTTCATTACTGAGTATAATTTCGCTTCTATTAATTTTATTTGTTTGTTTGGTTATAAACCACATGTTCATTACTTAAACTCAAAGGTTCATTGACATTTCATTGACATTTGACTGTATGTTCATTTCTTAAATAACGTAGGTTCATCATTGTCAATACTGATGTTCATTAGTTATTCAATTTTAAAAAATTCAATATAGATATTATTAATATATTACAGGATAAAAAAAAATGTACTAAAACATTCATCACAATTAATTTTTTATTAAAGCAAAAATGTATACAAATTTATTCATTGTCCATTACATGTTCATTGAACTTCACCTACAAGTTCATTGACATTTGACTGTATGTTCATTCACTTTCACCTACAGCTCCATTTACATTTGACTGTAGGTTCATTCATTTTCATTACTGAGTATAATTTCGCTTCTATTAATTTTATTTGTTTGTTTGGTTATAAACCACATGTTCATTACTTTAAACTCAAAGGTTCATTAGTTTAAACTTAAATGTTCATTAGTTATCAAGTATAGGTTCATCAGATTTAATACTCAGGTTATTATATTTCTATTTCAGCATTTTTAAAATTCACAGGTTCATTAGTCAATTCCTGTATGATGAACCTCCAATCTATAGAAAATGAACATTTACGTTAAAACTAATAAACCTATATGCACAAACTAATGAACCTAAAGTTATAACAAACACAAACAAACAAACACACATAAATCTCAGAAAAAGAAATCAAACACAAAAAAAATAAAAAAAAATACAGAAATCACAGATTCAAACGATAAAGTTTAAATCAAAAATTAAAAACTAAAGAATAAAACAATAAAAATAATAAATAAGTAATCAAATATCACAACAAAAAAAAAAGAAATTTTACCTGAAATCTGTTCATCCATTTGAAATCGCAGAACATCAATCATAAAAAAAAAAAATAATAAACGCAAACAGGCAAAAACGCAAACACAAAAATATAACATGAAAGATGAGCAAATAAGAAAACATGAAAGATGAGCAAAGAAAAGAAAACGGAAAGAGAGAAGAAATCAAAATTAACATCCATTAAGTCCCTAAACCCTAAACATTAAAAAAAAAAACATATTTTTTAACTCACACGTGTAAAGTAACTCTGGTTTATATTACAATATGGACAGAGATCCATAATATAATTTGCCGCGTATGCGGGCAGCTTGGCTAGAGTAACGATCAGTTACGTGGAGAGCTAGTGTCGCAACAAGTGAGCAAAGAGGTCTTTCATTATTATTATTATTATTATTATTTATTGTTTTTTTTTTTTTCTGATTCTAAGATCTGATCTTTGTTGTTGCCAGCAAATCCTATTTTTCCAGGTACTTATCTGACTGTGTAAATTATTTGACTTTTTTTTTTTTTTAACCGATTTATCAATGCCAATGCCATGGGTTTTGTATTGTTCTGTTAGATTTGGAATTTTATGGATTCCCTTTCTATCTCCTGTTTGTGCATTCGATTCGATTTTTGTAGATAGAAAATGCCTTCTTTTTTTTTTCTTTTAACCTTTTTCCCTTTTTGGATGAATTTAGCAATCACTTTTATGGTCATAGGAGAAATGAGGAATGAAATAAATTAGCAGCAGAGGAAAAGAAAATACAATTAGTTTCTGGGGTTTTCAACATGTAGTACGTAATTTTCCTTTACCGTACCAAAACGGTATTTTGTGTGTTTTTCTTCATCTCCCCGAGGGGTATTAGAGCTGCTATGAGTCCATTACGCAAATGGTTTGCATAATTTTGCAGCTGTTATATGTAACGAGAAATAAAATAGTTGTTGCCTATATGTACGCTTTTTGTTTGCCTTTCTGATTTGATAGCCTCTTAATGTGTTGGTTTTATGCAATTCTAAGTTTTTGTTAAGGTCGTGAACCTTGCATTGTGTTTTTGTCTCTTAAGAAGATAGGTTTTCGGACAGAGAGAATTTTGGTGAATGGGGATTCAAACGATGGGCTCTCAAAGTAATGGCCAACAATCTCATTTACAGCCATGTCAGTTGATGAGGGAAAATTCATGGTATAGTTTAACTCTCAATGAAGTGGGAACCCAATTAGAAAATAGAGGAAAACCTTTGGGGAGCATGAACCTTGATGAGCTTCTGAAAAATGTATGGAGCACTGAAGCAAATCATTCCATGGGGATGGGCATTGAAAATACATCGTCAGCGTCCTCTCTCCAACGGCAGGCTAGCTTAACATTGGCTAGGGCGTTGAGTGGCAAGACGGTTGACCAGGTATGGAAAGAGATTCAGCAAGGGCAGAAGAAAAGGTTCTGTCAGGAAATGAAAGCTCAGGAAAGAGAACCTAGACTTGGTGAAATAACTTTGGAGGATTTCTTGGTACAGGCAGGGCTTTTCGTCGAAGCATCGCCGAGTCCTTCTATGGAATTGATCACTATAGATGGAGTGACCCCTCAAAGTTTCCCACAGAAAATGGCCTTGTCTTCATCACCATCAACAGGTGCATTATCGGACACGACAACATCAGGGCTGAAAAGGGATAACCCAGATGCACTTGAGAAAGGCATAGAGAGGAGGTTGAGGAGAAAGATCAAGAACAGGGAATCTGCCGCACGTTCACGAGCTAGAAAACAGGTTTAATCTTTTTGAAAGTGTTTAATTTGTTCAGTTGTCTTGTCCTTAGATCATTATTAAATCATGATTCTAAAACTTTTTTGCATAAACAGGCTTATCACAATGAGCTTGTTATCAAAGTTTCACGTCTGGAGGAGGAAAATATAAAGCTCAAAAAAGAGAAGGTAGGAATCTCTCATATAGAATTTGTTCTTTTAAAGGTGCTTGCTGTTTTACCATTTCTTATATATCAATTATTTTTTAAAACATCCTCTTTGAGGCTCTTGTGAATTTAAGTCAGTCTGAGACATGAGTATTGCATCAATACACATATTTGAACTGACTGCAGATATAGATTTATAACTTCATGTTTGTTATGCTGTCTAATTGAGGCAATGATGAGAGATTTATATATCTTCATATTTTTTTTATGTGATTTTAGTGATGAGTACAGAAACTGTTTGGATTTTAATATAAATGTCAATGCCGTTGGCATTTGTACTGTCCCGCCAAGAAAAGTTGTTTCTTAAAAATTTTATAAGTGTCTGTTGATAGAAAAGTTTTATCTGCCAAGGACTTCATAAAAAATGAGCACTTCTTCAAATAATCAAACAGTTCTGCCTAAATTTTTCACTCAGTAGTGGGCTGAAAAATTTTTATTTTTTCTGTAAGCAGTTTTAATCCTGTCATTACGCCTACAGCCACAGTTTTAAGCATATCCTATCAATACACCCACAAGTGATGAATAGGAGGAAAAGCTTAAGAAAAACAAAGTTTAATTTCATTTCTTATTTAGGAGTTTTATTGGTTTAGGATAGTTCAATTTATTTTAAGTTTTGTTTAATATATCAAATCCTAAAAGTAATAGAATTACAAATCTTATAGGGTTTAGGTTTAAAATGAGTTTATAAATACCTATAATATTAATAAAGTTGACAGCAGATTGCTAGTTTATCGAATTGTGTTGTTCAATTCGATCCAAGTTGGGATTCCTAACCCTTCTACATGTAATTCTTAGAAGCCTATCCAAAAACAGATCTCAGCCTCAGAATCTTTTATTTTGTCTCAAAATCAATTGTAGAACAGTTTCCTAAATCTGTCCAAGTTCTCTATGTATTTCTCTATATGCTTTCATAAATTAGTCTGAACATCATACATTTGAATTCCATTTTAGAAGAATTCCTTCTTTCAGGTGATGGGGACAAGGAAAACGTCAAGAAAAACAAAATCTGAAGAATCAGTAGATTTAGAATGTCACTCTAGCATTTGCTATTTTAATACTCAAGGATATTTTTATAATTACCGAATCTGCTGGAAAAATATATCCTATTATATTAGGTGTCTTTGTTTTTTGTTTTAAACTCTTATTTAGGAGTTTAGTTGGTAGACAAGTTTAATGAAAATCATGGCACATTTGCTATTTAGAGTTTTGTGATTCAATTCAACCCCATGGGTGATTCCTCAAACCTTCTAGGTGTGACTCTTAAAAGCATATACTTTTCTTTTTTTAATTTTCTCATATATTCAGATCTGAAGCCTCCTGTAAATACAAATTTAAATACAGATTTCAGCCTCTGAATTTCCTACATTTTCACAAAAATAAATTGTAGAACAGTTTCCTTAAACTGTCCCATGCCACCTGGTCTACCTGCTCTGAAGTCTGGGCCCTTGTTGAAATATCCAATCTGTTCATTTAGAGACTTGATTTTGTTGAAATATATAATATATTCATTTAGAGACTCAATTGGCTTTCCACTGATAGCTTTGCATTCTATAGTAACAAATTTATGGAATTATAGCCCACCACTATGCTCATATTGGCAAATTTGCCAAATTCTGCCATATGTGCTGTTTATTGACATGATGATACAAGTTACAGAGCTTGTTCACCTTGATTTCTTCAAATTAAACTTTTTCTTTCTTTTATTTAATTCTCTTCAGAAAATTCCGCATAAACGGATTTTTTTGTCAATGTAATGTATACGTTTGACATCATCCAATCCAAAACCAGAAAACAGGTTTATCAGTATATGCATAATGCAGAAACTTTGATGTATATACATATGCTTTTGTATTTGAAATTTCAGTACTTTTTTCACTTGAAATTCCAGTACCTTTTCTATTTTTTTTTATGTTGGCATTGCATAGGATACACATGTTCTGAAATTCAGCATATGGATTTGTTTAGAGATCATTTTATCTTTGGGGCAAAATTTAATCTAAGCTAAAACTTGTATGCTGTATAATTTTCGAAGGCTCCACAAGTTGCTAGTTTTGCTTTGGAAATTTTCTTATTTATACCAAATATTAGCATGTAGATATGGACTTCTAGAATTAATTTATCCAGGTTCTTGCCATTTTTTATGTGTAGAAATGACTGTTAATGTTTTATTGGTAGAAATAATTGATTTTCTTACAGATTTCTGGTATTTTTGCTCGTATTTATTTTCTATCTCATCTACTTTCTTTGCTACCATCCAAATAGCTGTGATTGTGGCGGTTGTGAGTTGTGCTCAGTTGCCATGTCTCACTGTATCCTAGGGCCTGTATTTGGGTTTGGATAGGTGAGGCAACCTTCCCAAGGGGCATGTGTAGGTACTGAAGCTTGTCCATTGGTGGACTTTTTGATGCTTAAGGACTTCTCATTACGACACAAAAATATCATAATTTTTTGCCTGCAAACAACACCTGATATCTACAATTCTTTTGTGTTAGAGCATGGATTCCATTGAGTAGAAATCCTATTTGTTCATCTTATTTTCACTTAGTCTCTTTTTCATACAATCTCAAAATCCAGCTCAAATATTTAGTCCTTCGATTTGACCTACGTACATGTGCACATGAAGGGGTTCTCATTGTCATGGTTTCTAAGACAGTGCTACTAAAGCCACATTTCTTGCTTTGTTTAGTTTTGACGTAATGCAGACGAAATCAAAATATTATTTTATAATTCATCTGGTGCATAATAATGTGGAATATTTACGTTTGTTTGCATCGAAATTAATCAAATGGCTGTACCAATTAGTTGTAGGTTTTATGACTGAATTACATGAGTACTTTGCCTTTTATTTATATAGTATAGATTTTACTAAACAATTTCAACAAAAGAATGAATATTTTTTAATTTTAACTTTTGGTTATAAAAAATTCATTAGAAAGTGTTTGTCCTTAAATTTTCCTTAGCCATTTACCTTGGAGTAAAAATATGCTTTTTGGTAGGTCTAATATTTCCGGGATGTAGGTCACATGGAATGTGCTTGCTAAATCCAAAAGATGGACTATTGACCACAAAAAATTTATTCTCTAGTTGTTTTTGGAGTTTATAAAAGTATTGTTTTAATTTAGAAGTTTCAATAAAATATTGTTTATTTCCTTTTTCTTTTTTTTTTTCTTTTAACCTCATCTCTGAAGAGGGCATGCCTGTGCCTTGTGACTAGGTGACCTCCTTTTCCTCTCAAGATGCCGTGTTAGACTCATGAGATCATTGACCCATGGCCATTTATAAAATACTCGATGAGTCCTATTTGTTTGCTGTTGCTCTGCATCCTTGCCAAAATTTCAAAGGTTTGACATTGACTATGAATCTAAGTGGATGCGCAACCCATTTTCTTAGACAATTGAATTTTTAGAAGTGCACTTCTCAAACCTTAAAGGAAATGCTTGTTGGCTAACTGGCTTTTACAATTTTTGATCAATTAAATTACAAAAAAAAATTATTGCTCAAGTCTTAAGAAAGCACATCTTCCAACCAATTTTTAGAGAGGATATGGATGAAATATGATGCTTTTACTCACTTTGTTTCTTGTAGTTGGAGTAGAGATATAACTGCAGTCAGCAAGACTGCTTAATGATCAAAATATGAATTAGATATTGTTGGCTGACAAAAACTGACCTACATTTTCTTTCCATCCACCACTTGTCATGGCTGCATTATAGCTTGTTTCTTAAGACCCTTACTAATTCCTCTGCACTTGGTTCTTTCTTGCTGTCTTAGTTCAAATGTGCTTGCTGTATATCCTTGTCATTTGCTTCTGCAATGCATTAGTTTTATGCTTCATCGCTATTGATGTTCTGCCACTTTATTCAATTTTTTTTTCCTTTTATAGGAGTTTGAGAAGATGCTTCTGCACGAACCTTCACTAGAACCCAAATATCAGCTTAGAAGAACGAGTTCAGCCTCCTTCTGATATTTGTTTTCCTATACCAGTTTTGCAGCCCTCTGTATTGGAATTTTATCAGCAAGTTGCTTTTCTTCAGCTGCTAATGTTGTTCCACCCTGCCTCCATTAGGTTTTAGTTCTATGTACATTCCTAACTACCATTATATTTTATACAGCACAAAAATGTACTATGTTCACACGCTTGGTCTGCCCTGTTTTGCTGGAAATTTAAAATGAAAAAACAGCTGGCTTTATTTTGTGCATGGCAGTTTTGAAATGTTTATATAAGCTACATAGATCGATTACGAACACATTTGCACTCGTCGGAGGTTGTGGTTTGGTGCTTCCTTTTTTCCTTTTGTTGTTATAATCTTTTTGGAACTGGACAATTCCATTGTATTAAAAAAATATAAAAGCTTTTGTGATGTTTTTGTGATATATTTATTTATTCATTCTAATTGTTAAATATATAAAAATAAAACGCTTGTAATTATCCTTTTTTTTTACACTATATATATAGTGATGCAATACATACTGTTAAGCCTCAAAAAAAAACTTTATTCTATTAAGTCTATATTTTGATTTTGTTGAATTGAGTTCTCTGACTGTTATTATTTTTTCTTTGCAAGGATATTTTCTATTAACAGATTAAAGGGAAGTTTCAGAAATATCAGTTGTATTGATGACAAAATGAGCTTGTACTTTCACATCAATAGAGAAAAGACATAGGGATAATGTCCCTACAAGTCCTATAAGTTTTCAAAATTTGCAATTAAGTCTTAATTTTTTTTTTAATTGAGTCTTTCAAGTTTGTAAAGTGTTGCTCGGTAGTCCTATAAAAAATTTTTTTAGGACTTACTTGCAAATTTTATAAACTTTTAGGACTTGTGAGGTCATTATCCCTTTCTATTCCGTTATCTCAAATGGAATAAACTGGCATGTTTTTGAGGTTTTGTTCTTTTTCTTCAATTTTGTTGTTGTGTGATGTTTTAGTGAAGATGAGTTTTGATAATTTTTTGTGGGTCATTTTCATTTGGGAACTTTTTTTATTCTTTTTGCAGTTAATTAGAGAAATTTTGATAAAATTGTGGTGCCTTTGAGGTTGATTTTAGTGTCAAAATTATTTTTTAGCTGTGGGTATGCACCATAAACAGAATCAATGTTCCAGAAGTGCACCACAAAGAATTTTTATCATCTACATCATTAAAGTAGGTTTGCATTTTATCTCAGTTTGATTGATGTATATAAACATTACATGTGCACTTATGACAGCAGGAGTGCTCACAGTCGGCTCATGACAACATAACAATAGAAGAAAAAAGAAAATGTGGCTAATGATGTGGGCATGGGGTAATGAGTTGGTTGCACACATCAAAACTCATCTTCACTAAAACATCACATAGCAATAAAATCGAAGAAAAATAACAAAATCTCAAAGACATGTCAGCTTATTCCGTTTGAGAGAACATAATAAAAAGAGATAATGACCCCACAAGTCCTGTAAGTTTTCAGAATTTTCAATTAAGTTCTAATTTTATTTTATTTTTGATTGAGTGCTCCAAGTTTTTAAAGTGTTGCTCGTTAGTCCTATTCCGTTTGAGATAACGGAATAGGACTAACAAGCAACATTTTACAAACTTGGAGAACTCAATTAAAAAAAAAAATTTAGGACTTAATTGCAAATTTTGAAAACTTATAGGACTTGTGGGGTCATTATCCTTTAATTAAATATGTTTATTACAACTACCTAATTAATGCAAGTGGCATAATATTGTTTGTTTGTTTCACTAACCTTGAAGAGGAGGATGTATGTTAAGAATGCTCATCTTGTTTAACAGAATATGAAATTAACTAGCTGCAAAGCTTTAGTGAATATATCACCTATCTATTCTTGAGTCTTCACGTATATAGGCTTTATTAATTCTTTTTTATTCTTTTCTCAAATAAAATGATAATCCATCTCGATGTGCCTTGATGTTTCATGAAAATTAGGATTACTAGATATATTGTTGACTATTTGCATGATCAATTATTAATCACCCTTATTTTGACCTTAATAAATCAATTTTGAAGTGCTAATGTGTGTTCTTCAGTGATTTTATAAGTTAGGTATTTGATTGCACTCTTTGAAGTTCAAATGAGGCATGATCAAGAACATAAGAGCATAATTAAAGGAGATAAATTTAAAAGTCCCGATCGTGATTATGCTAGTCATGATTGTGATCAAGCTCACAGAAGTCCTCACGAGCAAGGGTCACAACCATGAGCATGAAAAACAACTTGTGACAATGAAGTCAGTACTCCTCACAGGAGTCATAATCGTGACCATGCAAGAGTGGATCATGAACTTCTTCATAATACTCATGATTCATGCTATCAAGTCTCATGGGTAGGACCTTAAGAAAGTTCAAATCTCATGACCATGACTTGAAAGCTTATGATCGTAATTATAAGTCCAATACTCCTCACGAGCCATCATCACGAGTGACATGTCTTCTCATCAATGATTATGCTAGAACTCCAACGACTATAAATTAATTTAAGACTCACGAGTCACGATCATGATCAACATTCTCACAACTATGATTATGCAGTATTCTATAAAAGTTGAAGAATGCATTTAATGAAGGAAGAGAAGAGGAGCATAAATTATGGTCTTCCAATTACTATATTTTATTGCTCTACGTATAAATACCACTTAAATACACATTTAAAAGGTTAGGAAGTTTGTTGTCAGAATTAATTGCTTATAGAATTCATTACTAATTTAATTGCTCTTAGTAAACTTAAAAATATTCTTAAACTCTTTTGAGAGTGGGTTTTGTGAGGATTCTACTTTATCTCTTTCTTGGGTTAAGTAAGGGGAAGTGAGGATCAACTCTTATATGTGGTTTAAGTGTTAGCCAATTAAAATACTTGGGATTTGAATTGTAGTTTGAGTTTAACCAAGAAAAACTCAATTGTTGTAAGGTTTGAGTTGAGCTTAGAAAAATTTATTTTTGTAATAGTTATGTTAAAAAATTGGTGTAGGTGGATTAAAAATCCTAACTTGGGGAGAAGTTATACAGACTAATAGGATTTTACTAATTCGAACATTTATAACTCAAGTGTTCTTTGCTTGTCCTTATTTCTTTTTCCTTTTTATTTTTATGTTTCATTGATTAACTTCTAAATCCTTTTCAATTAACTTCAAAAATTTTCATTAACCTTATTTATCCCCGTCCAAGGCACTTTCATTTAATATCAGAGCTTGTATTCTTAGTGCTTAATTGCTAGAAGTAAAGATTACGAGGAATGAAATCATAAACTTCTAGTCCTTAAGATCATTCTTTGATAGGAGTGACTATCCTCATTGGAAGTTCAAAATGGAATTATATCTTGATAGTGATCCATTAGATTATGGAATATGGTACTAGATGGTTAGAAGTCTCCAAAATAAATGATTGACAATATTGAAGTTCCCTTTGATTGTAAAAGATGGACTCAATAGCAAAAGGAGGAGAACTTTAAGAATAAGAAGACTATGACCATCCTATTTACTTTCATATTAAGAGAAGAGGGAGGCAAGGTTTAGCTAAAGAGATTTAAAAAACACTTGAAAGCCACTATGAAGACAACAATCAAGTGAGATCTAAGAAGGTGTAGTTACATGTATATGAATATGAGCTATTTCAAACGAATCCTCAACAAACTATAACCAAGATGACCAACTACATTAATGCTCTCCTCACTATACTAAGGAAGCTTAGAAAGCACTATTAAAGAGAGGAAGTAAACACTAAGATTTTAAAGGTGCACCCAAAGAAGGATTGGAAGTCAAAAGTCACTTTAATTAAGGAAGCACATGACCTCTCTAAGCTCTCAATCGATATTCTTATTGGGAAGCTCCTTACCTATGAGCTCACACAGAGACAAAGGGAGGATAAAAAAAAGGAGAGCAAAGAGAAAAGAAAGGACATAACATTAAAAGCTTCTTAATATAAGAGTCAAAAAGAGAGTTTTGAGGACTTTAGTGAAGAAGATAAGGAGCTTGCAATACTTACAAGGGGCTTTAAAAAGTTCTTAAGAAAGAAGAATTTGGCTAAGCTCAAAAAGAAGAAGGGATATGCCAAGAGGACCAAAGATGCCACTTATTATGAGAGCAAGAGCCTGGGTCATACAAAAAGTGAGTATCCAAGACTTAAGCTTAAAGGTAAGGAAGCCAAAGAGAAGAAGAAGGTTTCAAAGCCATTTAGGATGACTCATCTGATTTAAAAAAAGAAGAGGAGAAAAAAAGGTGGCCAATCTATACTTCATGGCTCTTAAAGACCAAGAGGTAACCTGTATATGTACTTCTTATTGTGATAATGATGATTATTGACCATTTGCATGATTAATCCCTAATTCACATTTATTTTGACTTTAACAAATGATTTTTAACTACTAATGTGTGTTTATAAATTAGGTTTAAAAATCATAATTATCAAAGTAAGTATTGAAGATCAAATCAAAATCCATTTAGATTCTTCAAGATCTTTATGAATGCCCCTTGAGACCATATCAATGATTATGAGCCAAAGGATATTAATTGAGGACAAAAGATTGAATTTCTCAAAGCTCTTTATGCCCTTCATGAGTGCCTCTCATGACTATGATGAGAACTTATTGAGGATTTATATATCAAACATGCAGCGGAAATAAAAATTTAAACACTCAAAAACCCTCACAGGATCCATGTAATTTGGTTAAATTAACAAAAATGGTTATAGAATCTCACCAAGATGATTATAAGGCGAGACTATTAGAAGGATGAGAAGGGGTTCACTCCGGTGACACCCTACTTTAAGCCTTTTATATGTTCTTTCAGATATAGACATCGTTGTTCAAGTCACGTCCTCTACCGGTATCCACACGAACAGGATACCCAAAACTAGTGCTGGTGTGCTAGCACCTTTCTCATATTTTTCTCTCTATATTCTTTTTCTCTAAAAGAACAAAATCTGAATGATAGGAATAGAAAAACCCTACAGAAAAAAGATGTATATATATACATCAATTAGGGTTTTACTAACCAGTTAATTACCAAAACAGTTTTTGGTATATTAATATTCACTTCCCTCTAAAAGGATATTATTTACATATTAAAAATGATTTTTGATATATGTATATAATTTCCTTTTAAAGGACTCAATTCAAATTTAAATTTAATTATGGTAACTATTACAATATATATATATATATATATATATATATATATATATATATGCAAAGATAGAAAACTACCTTATTAGGCAGACACACCTAATATCTGTTTTGAGCCTGTTTTAAGTGTGTGACCCTGTAAGTTCACATAACGTTGGTAGTGGGCCTAAAAACTCATTTTTAGCCCACAAGTCATAAGTGGCCTCTAGCAAGATATTATGACTACCCAAGTCATGTGAAGGTCGGTAATCCGACATAACCTGTCCCATAATAAATATTATAGTCCATTCGTCACACAATATCTTCGACTGAACATAAGGCATGGTTTATATCATCCTTATATAATTCAATCATATTATTTCTCGATCTTAAGTAGACTGAAATCGAAACCTCCTTATCAGTTAATTTCAGCATGGCTATTTATATTCAGTCTGACTTATCAAGGGGCCCGTAGATATCTTTTTTATGATCAGTGAGGGACAAATTCCTTCTTGATCACTCATATTCCTTACATGATTCATTCTATATCCAATAACAATTTATTATATCATCCTATTAAAGATAATATTAGA
>CATIWO010215313.1:0-34311 GCA_949673435.1 Macaranga tanarius
CCACTTAGCTTCCTCATCTTTTCTTTCCTCATCTTTTAATCCTTCCATCTTTACTTCTTCCAAACAAGTCCTCATTTCTTATACACTTACATCTTTACTTTCTTTTCAATATCATTCTTCTAAACCTTCACTTAATGAAATCCCTTTATTTCTTATTTAAACATTATTTACTTCCTTATTAACAAAATAAATATCGACTATAATTCACCTCAATTTAATACCTTAAAATCAACTCCTTAATTATTTGTCTTAAATAACAACAATTAACTTCAAATCATCACTAATTTAATATCATCAATAATCCTTAATTATCATTAATCATAATTAATTCGGTCTAAGGACACGGATGTTACGGTAATAATGTCCCAATTTAGTAAATGTTTGACAATTTTAACGCAAATAATTTTTTAGTCAAAATAAAATATAAGATGTTGATGTGACATATGTAAAATGTCAAATTTACCATTTATATTGTAAAATCAATAAATGTCTATTGGCATAAAAAATTTAAACATTTAAAACTTTCACAGTTTTATCCCATTTTTAATTTTTTTTAAATATTCCAATTTAAAATTATTTGACCAAAACAAAATAAAAATGTTGACATGATAATTAAAAAATTAAATTTACACGTGATAAAATTTAAATTTATGATTAACTATTAATTTTTAATAAAGTTTTAAAATTTATATATATGTGTGTGTGTTGTAAATAAGAAAAATTTTCCTTGAATTTTAAAATAAGTGTTTGAGATTAGATTGTAGAAAGTTTCAAACGTTTGGAGGCCTATACAACAATATTGTGGATATTGTTCCATGTTTTTTAAAAGAATTTACTGCTCATGAAGAAAAGTAATTCTATCAAATATGAATATTTATATAAAAAAATTAACTAAATAGAATAATTTTTTTTTATATATTTTGATTAGTAATAAGTTGAGCTCCCAAAGTTGTGGCTGTTTACCCTTCTGAAAGATTAGGTATTAGATTGAAATTAAATGACGAAAATTAAAACACCCATTTTTTTAAAAAATAATTTTCAATTTTATCCTTATTAATTTTCCTAAATTTACTTAACTATTAGGTTTGAATTCTCATCATTAAAAGGGATATAATTGAAAATCTAACGGTTAATTTTTAATCATTTTACTTAAAAATGTCAATTATTTTAGAGAAATGAAAAGTCTAAAAATTTGATTATTTTAAAATTGAGGGTTAATAGAATTATCATGGAAAAACAAGTTAAGTTCATGGTTTATTAAACTGAAAATTTATAGAAATTACGAGAAATCAATAAAATTTTCATTTTAAGTTTGATGACAGTTAAGCACTAATATCCACTACTAAAATTAATCTATTTCGGAAGTTTGTTTCTAAATTTCCATTGCGTATTTGTATTGTATATATTGGAAAAGAATTCTTGCCCGAGTATACCATTAGCCTCATGAGAGATGGGTACAAATGGAAATGGTCTCAATTATTTTGGACAAATTTAAGACAGCATGTTTTAATGTACTAAACTATATCAAATTTAAGGAAATTATAACATACTCTAATTATCTGACTGTTAAATTTATAATATATAATATATATTTTTATTGATGAAATATAAAATATATATTATGTACACCTTCAACAATTGAATATAATACTTAAATAATCATATATATGTGTTTGTATTCTAGAGAAACTAATTTTCTCTTATATATCTAAATAGTTTGAAACGTTTATATATAAGAGTATATATTGATACAGCTCTTAACATTATTCTAAGTCCATCTTACATGTATAAATATTTTTGACAATAATATTTTTTTCATTACTTTATATTATAAATTTAACAGTCAGATAATTAGATTTAAATTGCTGTGAATTTTGGAGAGCTATTCTAAATTTAATGAGATTTAAATTGTTACAACCACTTTTGAAATGATTTCAGGTATTTTATTTTTACTTGAGACCACTTCAGATAGAATATTAAAATGGTAGACTGGAAAATTAATTATGTGCAGGTATTTGAGTTAAAAATGAATCAAAGATGGTCCCATGAATCTATCAACCTAGCTAATGAACAATTAATTTGTCGTAAAAAGGACAATATATATGTAGCTGCACACAAACAAATACAAGAATTAAATCCAAAGATTTATTTATTTATTTTCCACAAAAATAGAAAAGAAAAGAAAGGCAATAAAATTTCGCCCCCCTAGTCCGCTGTAGAGAAGCAGTGAATTGATAGATAGAGTGGTCACATTCGCACTTATTTCATCATCAGCATACCTACAAAGTTTTAATCTGTACAGGTACTGTTATTATTCATGTATGGTGAAATTATGGAATCTGCCAAAAGCCCTTCATTTCCCATCTCAAACCCTAACCTTTATTTTTTAAAAATTTTTATTCTATTTTATGTGTACATAGTTTATCGGTGCCTGTTTCTGGAAAAAAAATATTTTTTTTCAAAATAAAATTAGATCGCATAAAATAATATAAAAATAAAAATTTCATCTTGTTTGATAGAATATAAATTAATTTATAAATTTATGAACTAAGTTGTGTAAAGCACTGAAAATATATATATAATTATATGGATTTTGACTAGTTTGGAGTTGGAAATAAATAAATCTGATCATAAATTAATAAAGCTCAAACAGAATCTGTTTCTTTTTTTATTTTTGATAAATATAGCATCTGTTTTTTGTATATATAAGATTTATATTTTAAATTTTAGTTAAAAAATTTTCATTTTCTATTTGAATGGTTTGATACAATATTTTTTTAGTTTGAACTATTAGTATTTAAATAAATTCACTGGAGTCCGATAGTATCACAAGAGTAATAAAAATTTCTGAACAACTATTTAACATAATTATATACATTAGAATTTGAACTTAAAATGTCGTTTAAGTAAGAATAGCTCTTACCAAATAATGTTGGTTGATATACCCATAATATTTTGAATGCGAGCAAAAATTTGGAATAAGGTATAATTGAAATTTCTTCTGCTTCAACATGCCCCACAATTTTTTTTAACCTTTCACTGTCCTAGCATTTTTGCCTGTCCTGAGCACCACTAAACCCAATTTCTTTTTTCTTTATTTTTTTCCTCAAGAAAAATACAATTGGCTTTACCCTCTTGCCCTCTCTTTCTCGCCTCTATCTTACTATCATTCTCTTCGTTAGATTGCTCTCTCTTTATATATATATATATACACACACATATATGTGGGCCTTATATATTTTTACTGTTGTGATACAATCAATATAGCCCCGGTATCAAAGCAAGGTGTGTTGTGTATGTGTTTGTTTTTTGAGAGGAGAATAAAAAGCTTTTTTCTTTTCTCTTCTTCTCTGTGTTCACTTTGCAATTTGCAGCCGAAGCAGCAGCAGCAGCTATATATAACAGCACCAGCTTCTTCCCTTTCTTTTATATATATATATATTCCTGGTCTATTAGTCAGGGAAGAAAATTAAGTTACCTACAAATCTTTATAGTTAAATTTATAAGACATGTCGAGCTGCATCGATGTTGTGCCTGAGCAACTCTGCTACATCCCTTGCAACTTTTGCAATATTGTTCTTGCGGTATATATATCTGATCTCTTTCCTTAATGGGGATCTCTTACCTTTCTTTATTTCTTTAATAATATATATATGAAGTAGTGGTGGCTTTTGCTTTGTGGCTTCAATTCAATGAAACAATTTAGATCCTGATAAAAGCTACACTGTGTGTGCTTTTTTCTCTGATGATCATCAGGCTCTCGTGCTATATTTGAATCATAAATCTTTATTTTTTTTCCTTCACTTCTGAGATTTCTTGTTTTTCTGTACAGTCAGGTCTCCATCGTTGGACTTTTTTTTTTTTTTTTTTTTCTTTCTCTCGTTTCTTCTTTTGCAGTCAAAGCAATGTCAGACCTGAAGGTCCTCTAGTATTGCTTCTACAGACCACTCAGGAAAAAAAAAAAAGAGTGAGGGGTTATTTGGGTTTTATTTGTTGTTATTTTCGAGTGAAGAGATGAGATTATTGGACGTCAAAACAAAGCATTTGTTGTTAATTTTGTGTCATTTGATGAAGACAACTCCTTCACCACTTGATTAATTTCCTCTCTCTCTATCTATTTCTCTTTACCATGCCTTTCTATCCTTCTGTTAATGATAAAACAGTGTTGCTAGCTGCAGCTCAAAACCAAATTTCTTTTGATCTTTGTCCTACCCACTTTTCAAAACTGTCCATAGTTGTGATCTTTGTCTTCTTTTCGAAAGAATTGAAGAAAATGATCATGGGTATCCGAGATCCCTCACACACACTCAATTAAAATAATTTTCTGAGAATTGGGTTTTATGTCTTTGTTAAATTCAAGCAAGAAAATCAAGAATGGTGGCCATGTGTATGTTATTGCAGGTGAGTGTTCCATGCAGCAGCTTGTTTGACATAGTGACCGTCCGTTGTGGGCACTGCACTAATCTATGGTCCGTGAACATGGCAGCTGCCTTTCAGTCACTTTCATGGCAAGATGCTCAGGTGATAGAATTATTATTATTTAATTGAACAATAAACAAACTACACATTTCAGCTTATTTTTAGGGGGAGGTTTTTGCTATCTATATCTATGTCTGCCCTCTGAAATCTAGGGTTTCTGGCCTCTTCTTTCTTTTTTCTACATCTTTTGAGGAAATTATCAAAGACCCACCTCTAATTAATGATCTGTATTTTGTTACAGATCGAGTCTTTTAAAGCTTTCTTGTTCCTCATCTTCTTTTTCTCTGTGTTATTAAAAAAATGTATATATCTAAAACATTTCACAGTACTGCAAAATTCTCAGCTGCAGCCGCCATAACCAAAACCTATTACTTTTCAACTTTTTTTATTTTTTTTTTATAGATATAGCCTGGTTTTTGCGGCCATAACAGTTATATACGAGTCAGGGGGCTAGCTATTTAGCCTCTAGGGTTTTCTTTTTCTTTTTTTTTTTTTCTCTTGCTTACTTTCTTGAGCCCACCTTTTAAATATTTTTTTTTCTTTGATTTGATGGACTGCCTATATAGTTAGGGTTCTTAAGTTAAATGATTTCTTTTCATAAAATCTTTGTCCTATATTGTGGATTTATTGATACACATCTCAAGAAAAGAATTAAAAAGAAACTAGATATGATCCTCAAAAGCTTTTATATTTATTTCAACACCACCTGCCAATCCGGGTTTTATTTGCCTTGTTTGCATATAATACAACACAATTCTAACTGATTCAGATTCAGGAACTTCAATGCTGCTGCTTTTCCCTTCACACTCTTATCTCTTATTTAAAGGAAAAAAAAAACATCATTTCAGCTAGCCCCTCATTTCTCTCTCTCCTATTATTGTCAGTGTTTTTCAGCTAACATTTTTTTTTTTTAACATAAAGAGGAAAGCTTTTGTCCTTGATCAGCTCTCGTGGGTATATATATATATATATTTTGTATAAAAAAATTGAGAAACAAAAAAAAAGGTTAAGTAATAATGTTGTTGCTTGAATTAATGTTTTATAGGCACCAAACCACAGCTTGCCTGATTACAGAATTGAATTGGGTTCTTCATCAAAGTGCAATAACAGGATCTCAATGCGAGCACCAGCTGCTCATAATGTTGCTGAAGAAAGGGTTGCTAATCGACGTGAGTTGCCTGCAGCTAGCTAGCAACATTGCTTTTAGAATCTTGAACAAGCCATGTTTTTTTCTTTTAATTATTTTATAATGTTATAGTATATGATTAAATTATAAGATGTAAATTAATATAATCTGATGTGCTGTTGTTTTCGGTTTCAGCTCCCGAGAAGAGGCAGCGAGTACCTTCTGCATATAACCAGTTCATAAAGTACTGTATAAACCAGTCTCTTGAAAATTTTTTCTTCTTTTTTCTCATTATCTCTGGCCTGATGACACATCTTTATTCATCAGCTAAGATTTTTCTTCTTCTTCTTTTCTTTTGTGAATCTTTTTGTAGGGAGGAGATTCAGAGGATCAAAGCAAACAATCCTGATATCAGCCACAGAGAAGCATTCAGTACTGCTGCCAAAAATGTAAGTGGAAAAAGATCTTTGCCCCAATAAAAAGAACTCTTATCAAAGAAAACCCTTTTATTGGAGTTGCATAAAATAGCATATCAAGATTCAGGATCTTATGGGTACTGATGAGCAGCAATTTTTTTTGTATTCTAGTGGGCACATTATCCCCATATTCATTTTGGCTTGATGTTGGAGAGCAACAACCAAACTAAGCTTGATGATGTAAGTTAATTTGCTCCTTTATGTTACTTAATTATATTTACCTAGTATCTAGTCTACATTGTACATTCCTTCTATCTTTAATTTCCTTGTTCAAGAATACTAAGCCAATTTTAGATTTTGAGTTTGAGTTTGAGTCCTAGTTTAATTTTTCTATCTCCTTATAAAAAAAATATAAAAAAATTAACTGCATTTCAATTTTTTTCGTTATGCAATTAGTTTATTAAACAATATATAATGTTTATTTTTAGAATTACTCAATGAGGCATGAGTAATTTTTGTCACTTATGAGATGCATAATAGTAAAAGTTACATAGTAATGTCAAATCGCAAAACTTGTTCCACTATAGTTCGATTACATCTTAGGTTGTGCCAATGGATTTGAGTGCAGATGGAATCTTAATGCTTCACAGGTTGAAAAAAATATAGTTAAAGCCTTGACTAATGGAATTTGTCGGTTAATCATGTTTTAACATCACATGACATGACAATTACTCCAGCATACGGATTCACAATATACACTTATATTTAGTGGAAATATTGTGAAGGAGAAAAATCTTAATTAGGCCTCTATATATATATATATATATATGCACTTCAAATCTTTTGATCATGGAATTTAAATTGCATTCCTGAACTGTCTTTATTTTGAAGCTAAAAACTTAGTTTTAATTGGTCACAGGCTACTGAGAAGCATCTAATGTCAAGGGCAGCACTTTTTAACAAATGATGGTGTTGATTTTTTCATCAAGACCGGTTCTTGATTAATGGAAGGCCATGCTTCTTCAAGTATAAAGGAAGTGTTTATGTGTTTCGAAGACATGATTAATATTTATAACTATATATATATATTTCTTGTTCAGTGTATTAATTTGTCACAAGCTGTTTAGCTGATGTTTATTTTCTTGACTTGAATTAAACTACTTTCTTATATATATATTTGTCATTTATATGAATCTTGAGTGAAGTTTAGGCTAAAATAAATTTCATTTAAATATTCTCTCATTTCTTCTTCTTTCAAGGAACACATAAAATGTATGCAGGCATTTTGTATTAAGGTGTTAATTAAACACCTCCTTCTAGCTAATTAAGAAAAATTAAGTGTTCGTGGATTTTGCCTAGACAAAGTTTTGTGTTTTAGCAATATATATTTTTATGCCGATATGTTGACAAATTTTCTCATTCTTGAAAGTATTGTAATGGTGATTGCTGCAGGGGCTATTGCAATTTTAAGAAGTACAAAATAAACAGCCGTAGACAATTTGGTATGTCGTTGCAGCCATGGGTTCAATACTCAATACTTCATTCAAAAAAATTGCAGTTTAGAGGCAATTATATACAACTATTGTTTGGATTTCGCCTAAACTTTTGGGTTGAATATTGGTTATTTGACATACAAGAAATACAAGATTAATCTTATAGTTATAATTACCAATCACTAATGCGGTTATAGAATATTAGCACAATCGATCAAAATAAAATAATGAATGTCCATAAGATAGTAGTCCAACAGAAACTTCTTTTCAGGGTCATTTTAAAATGTAAGGTTTGAATTCCACTTGATTTAAAAGAAAATAGTTATTTCCTGTTGAGCAGTCCATTAATACTTAGCTCAATTAATCTTTATTAATTAAAAAATTGATGATTATATACTTCTATCAATTCACTGGCTATACTAAATAGAATTCAAAATGTTCAACCATTAATGTTAGGAACTCTATCAAGGAATACATCTGTAAGAAAGATAGGTGGGGGGATTTTAAGCAGGAAGACTCATTTAAGCAATGCAACTCTCTAGCTAAGTAAAACTTGGTAATTAAGAAGGCCTCTATTGAAAAAATAATGTGCATACTTGTTATATATAATCCCACTTCCATTACTCTCATTAATTGGACCATTTTTTTTTTTTTTTGTAGCATTCATATAGCTACCAAACTCTTAAAGTTAGTAATTAATTGCATTATAATCATGCAAGTTCATTTTATCATCTGAATATTATAATTCTGTGTATA
The DNA here is from genome assembly GCA_949673435.1 of Macaranga tanarius. Classification (NCBI taxonomy): domain Eukaryota; kingdom Viridiplantae; phylum Streptophyta; class Magnoliopsida; order Malpighiales; family Euphorbiaceae; genus Macaranga; species Macaranga tanarius. Next base: position 8,271 of record CATIWO010215313.1, read on the forward strand.
GGATGCTCATGTTCTTACTAAATCACTTTTCAATTATTAATAGATGGATGATACTTTTTCCTTGCAATAGTAAATGTTGTGATGTAGTGATTATTATTCTGATTATATATTACCTTGATCTCTAAGTAAGACATATCTCCTTAATAAAGAAAATCCTTCAACCAGTAGCCATCATTTGTATAGTTGATAGATATATATATTAAGTTGATGATATATATAGTCCATGCAAGAGTCACCATCTTGGGCATTGGTCTCTGATCTAGCTAAATCCAAGCAGCATCTAAGGTGTTCCACATTCATTACTGCGGTAATGGAATCTCCTTTGAAATGATTGATCCTATAGCATCGGATCCTTTATTTTATTTGCGCTTCATAGGAAGCATGTACGTATAGAGTACAATAATAGCAAAACCGCCCATCACAATTAGTTGTACAAACTACACATAGATAGCTAAGTGTACGATAGAAATAAAAAAAACAAAAACAAAAATCATCTATAGAAAATTTCAAAGGGCTTGTTTTGAATTTCAATCTGTCATTTGTCTACTTTTGGCTATCAACACCACAGTGTGACATCTCCTGCAAATAGGAAAATCCTGACCTATTATATTAATGGCTAGAATTGTAATACATAGAAATGTTTTATTTTTATTAACCAAATACAAAACACCTATAATATGTGTCATAAATTTGTCTATAAGGTAAAATACATCCGGAATAAGTAAAAATTTCCCACATATATATATATATATATATATAGGCTAGCTAAGTTTGAATGCGGTTCTTTTGATACATCTAGAGCAAGAAAATAGTTAAAATGCATATAAATTGATTTTAAAAATTATTTTTTAATTTAAATGGATTGATTTAGTGATGTACGATTTTATTAATTTTTTGTATGAGAATATTTTATAATAAGAGACACTGAATATATAAGTTCTCACCAATTTTTTTTTTTTAAATCAGTGTCAAACTATAAAACATTGGTGAAAATTAAATTTATATTGAATATGATGTGAGGATATCTCGTAATTTAAAATATCAGTGAAATAATTAATTTAAATTCAGAAAAAAAAAGAATGGTAAGAAAAGATATACATAATTAATTAGTTAGAATTTCTAGGAATAATATGAACATATTACTAAATGAGAGATTAAAAGGAAAGGTAAGTTGCATGAAATATGACAAAGCCAACTTGTTTCCTGACCAGGAAGAATTGCATATGTATAAAAAGCTATCATGGCTTTATATGAGAAAATTACCATTTTTAAGTAAATAGAAGTATACATATATATGAGTATACATGGATGAATAATATGAAATAATAATGGAAAAAAAAAACTATTTCCTTTCTCTTTCAAAAGTAGATATCTAACAAAAGACTGTGTCTGTCTACCACTCATAAACCATATGACCTCTTTGAAAAGGAATTTAAAGGACCACCATTTTGGCTTCTGGCAAAAGGGCTTTGCTAGCTAAGCTTAAGGCATTATAATCAATACATCTCAACATCCATATATATGAAAAACATAAATAAAAAGAATCCTCCACAAAAAGCACTAAAGATAGAGCTAACACTTTTGCAGATTGTTTCAATTGCTTCAATCTTTTATTTCATTGAACTCTTGACTAAAGTGATCAATTGTTATTTATACGGTCAAAGTTTTCTGTTACTGTCATAGAATAATTCCCTTATTGAAATGAAAATGAAAAATTTTAAAGTAGCTACAAAATAAAGATAATGAAGTTCTCTTCTATCTTGATTTTTCTAATTATGATTTGTTAGAACAAGCTAGTGGGCTATAGTGGTGTATGAATTTATACATTTTATCATTTTTTTGCTTGCATATATTCTTTTTTTTTATAAGCCGCATGTTGAATAGTTAAATAATAAAAAAATTTATAATATTAAAAAAATTACAAATATAATTTCTATTTAACCGCCATAAAATAATAAAATCCCCTTTCTAAATTAAAGAAATATTATATTGTAAATACACAAATGAAATATCTCAATTTAATTCAAATTAAGAATTTTTAATGGAGTGTAGGTGAACCAGCTTAAACTTTTAATGTAGGATTAAATTGCCCATGGGATATTTTTTTGCTTATTCTGTAGTTGGTTTATCCATGGTTTGATTCTAGAGAATTCAACCAAGTACAATTATGCTAAACAATTGCTTAGTGTATCAATCATTGATATGTGAGCACCTAAAGAATAATTTTTAATATTTTCAATCGGTAAAAATGAATATTACGCACAAAACGATGGTAAACACTACCTTCATGCTATACAATTTTATGAAATTGTCATTCTTTATTATATTGTTTCCTTTAAAATGGAAAGATATTTTTATAATTTAAAAAAAAATTATCATATCTCGTCATACATATTGCTCGACCAAATACATATCATTACCCATTTCCAATGTAACTTTTTAAGCATAAGAAAGTCTATTAAATCTGTAATGTGAAGTCATATATGCTTCCAAATTATATTATACTAAAAAAAAAAATCAACTTCACACGTTTTTATCAAAATAATTGTGTTCATATTAAAGAATTATTTAATTAAAAAAAGTTAAAAGTAAGAATTTATATATTAAAATATTTATTTCCAAACTTTTGATTAAAAAATCTATAATTTTTTTAAAATAAATGTTTTAGGTGCATCTACTCGAAAGTTTAAATAAAATTGCAAGTAGAATATTAGAAAATAAGCTAACAAAGTTTGTTTAATTATATAATTATCTTCTTCAAGTGAACCATATATATAAATAATGTACATGCAACAAGAGAGATTATTATTTCATGGATGCTTATCGCAATATTCATCCGTAGGAAAAGACAAAAAAAAAAATATAAAATTTTTATTTTGACCCCTAATATTTACATACAAGATAATATAATTATAAAGATAATTTTAATAATTTTATATTTCGGTAGACGCACTATTCCTGTTCATTTCCCTTATTTCATTTGGTTAGTGTAATGGAAAATCTGATCAATAAAGGAAAAAAAGAAGTTGTAATGGAAATGAGTAATGATTGAAAGTCCTCGGGATCAGCAAGTGGATATATAATGTAATAGATTACAAGCTGGCACAAATGTATTTTCTTTTGGTTTTTTATTTGTTGAGTGGCAGAGAGTAATATATGGACGAGGTGGAGGTGGAGGTGGTGGTGGAGGAGGTGGCTGTGGTGGTGGCTGAGGTACGAAGAAGTTCTGACAATAAGAATCTGAATGGTCAAATTCATGTCTGAGTAATGCGTTCATATTTTTTTAAAATATTTTTTTTCTTTTACTGATAAAAAAAACTAATATTATGTAAATAATATTTTGAATTTGAAATATATCATATACAATTATATTAAATTGACTGTTAAAAAACTTTTATCATTCTTTTTATATTATTCATATGAAATTAAATTAGTCAGAGTTAAATTAATTCTAGATACCAGAGATATAAATAAAAAATATATTTTCTTTTTCTTTTTCTTCCATTGTCAATTCACCTCTCTGACTTGTTTCCCACAAACACAAACACAGCCCCCTTCCCTTACGCTCCCCTTCCCCACAACTATTTTCCCATCTTCTTTCTGCTTTGGAGTTTGCACTGTCCTTGGACTCTTTCCCTGCTGCTGGACATTGCAGTGCTGCCCTGCCTACATGCATGCTCATGTGTGTATATATATATATATAAATATATTACTGCCAGCCAAATGTAAAAAAACTTGATTATTGTATGAGATAATGAAACTATATGATAAAACGATGTAGTATTAAAAAATATGTTTTATACATGTTCGTTGTAAGTTTGGAGTTCGAGACATTAATTATTTTTTTAGAATTTTATATTAAAAATAAAATGGAAGTTCTATTTTCAGCTTTCCTCTACTAAATTTACATACGTACTAGATACAAAGAATAGTACACAACTGGCCAGCTATCATATTACTATTAAAAAGAATAATTTTGTATTATATTAATATTTTGATATCTTTTAAATCAGGAGGTTGAAAATTTATAAGAAAAAAAAAGGTGGAAATATTATGTATCAGTTTCATATTTGTAGGAACAATTGATGAGCCTTCTAAAAGGTAGAAAATGTTTAATCCAACTTCTGATAATAACACTCATAAAATTGTTGTTAATTTACCCCAAAATAAAGGAATTTGTTGTTACTATATATATTTTTTAATTGTAAATTCTTTGTTTCTTTAGCATGACAAAGAATATTACAACACAACTAACAAAGTCCTAAGTGTTTCATTCACAATCAAAGAATATATAAAGGTAAATGAGTATATATGTTGCTTAAAAGAATCTTAAACATTTTAATAAAGAGAACACAATAATATTGAGTTCGGTAAATATATACATACATTACATTAATACGTCGACACATTTATCATTAATTTCAGTAAATTGAAAGAGGTAGTAGGTCCACAAAGGACAAAATAATAGATAGATCATAGATAGGTGAAATGGGATAAGTTCTCTCCTGCAATGAAAATGGAAGCAACATGTGATTCCTGCGGCATCATGTTCTATATTTATATTTTGAAGGTCTTTAACTCTCTATGCCAAAATTCCTGTTTGTGTGATCAGAATTTGTGCCGCGTACTACCCTTGCCTTTTTAATCATCAACCTAATCTAAAACAATACCAAACAACTGGGTCATATCTGCCCCACTTTTGTCCTCCCATTCCCCCTAAAATCAATGCCATTCCATACCATTCAAAAGGCTATTGGGCCACAAGAAACTGCAGTAGCCATGAAACGATTCATGGGTCGGACGTCGATGCAGAGTTCGTTATGCTGCACCTGCACCAGTACACAACATTTATCCATCCCCAGTCCGAGTCCTGAGCAAATGTCGAGAAAAACTGTTTAACTGTTTAGTTAAATTAACAACTACACTAAGTTTAGAGTTTAGCTCCATACTACCTTTCTCTTGCTTAGTTCCCTACCTGATGTCTCTCCGAAGGAGAATAATGCGGATGAGTAAATGTTCCACTCATCAATTTTTTTATAAGCTAAAAAAATTCAACAAAGTCTATAAATATTGAAAAATCTAAAATCAGGGTAAAAAAATTGAATTATCCACAGGATGTAATCGTTTCACTCAATAGCAGATGGCATCTTTGCCCATTGAACTAAAAGATGTCCTCGCCTTCTCATCGGATCCAAATTTGAACTTCAGGTCCGATGCATCATCAACAATATGGGTGCTGCTTGTTGAAGGAAATGAAAAAACAAGGGCAGGTGTAGACCTCCTTGAGCCAAAACTGTATGAAGGAATTGATGATCCTTCATTCTGTTGAGGCTGAATTGATTCTTCATTTTGCTGTAGCTGATTTGAAGGTGCTTCATTCTGTTGAAGCTGACTTGATGATCCCTTGGTCTGCTGAGACTGACCAATGACTGAGGATGACGGTACAATGGATGGTGTAGGGGGCTCAGATGATCCCCCAGAGGCTGCAGAAACGGGGAAGGTGAATCCCAAGCCATTGTCAGAAGAAAAATTCCACCTTTGATTAGGTTTATTGATGGTGATAGAAGGCAACACCGGTTTTGTACTGGAATTTTGAGGTGGAAGCTTCTGAAAACTTAATGCCTCGGAACCCGCAGCATTTGGCACAACCTTTGAGACATCCTGTGCACAGCATAAACAGATTAGGAACATAGTTCAACTACATCCATAAATCCTGTACATGAAGCACGTTTTACCAAAGGTCCACCTTGATGCAGATAAAGGGAACGAATTAAAGAAATTAGTTTGAATTGCATACAATCCTGGTCTAAATAATTCTGAATACTACTGTAATTTACCAATAGTCCTTTTAATTTCACTGAACACAGAAACAAGGGATCTTCATAATCTAGTTATTCATTAGTGATTAGATAACCCTTCTTTATAAATCCTGAGACCCAAAATAATCTGGAGTTCTAGTTGTCAAAATTAAGGACTACCTTGAGTCTATGCATATGCTTTTAATGCCTTTTTTTATATAAATAACACCCAAGCTGATAACAATAATGAAAATTATCCAAATAAAATCATAGAATGCAGGACTCTTATAGGAGTGAACCCAAATCCTATTGCTGTAAGGCTAGTAAATGCTCGTGTAATTGCTTCTGTAGCCAAGTTAAAAATTTTGCATTCATCTTTAAATCTCCTTACACATGAGGCCCACTACAGCAATAAGAATAATGATTCTCTAAACACTTGTGCATACATTAATATAATGCAAGGATGTACTCATACATCTACCTATGTATTTATAGCTTGCTTGGTAACATGATATAATACTCTCGTTTTATAATCTAATGAGACAAACCTCAAATAAAATCTGTAAACATCTTCCCCTCTTTTGAAAAAAAAAAAAAAAAAAAAAATCATTCCTTTGCCACAGACAGTCTGCCTATAGATGATAGGAAAATTTTGCCAATGCTGAGACTGACCTCTTCATTGTTTCAAGGTTGAATCTAGAAACCATATCAATAATCTATACCAAGCTTAGCCCAATCAACATTCGAAAAATGAAAGACAAATGCTCATCAAAACAGCGATCTAAAGATGAATAAATACCTTAGGCGCATTCATGTACTGAGATTCCGGAGGTTTTCTGAAATCTTGTGAAGGCCTCGCAAAATCACCAAATGCCGAAGAAGTACCAACTTTCATGTCAGAAGTTGAAGTGTTACTATATACAGCAACATTAACCTTAGCAGCAAACTCCTGAGAATTATTTTTGTGAACATGGTACGCTTTTTCGGCAGAGTCAGGAGCTCCCAAGCGAGTTAGAGTATCAAGATTTTTGGCCGTGGAAGTCACTAGGTCAGAGGACTGGGATTTCTTCCATGAAGTGGCTAGCCTCAACTCAGCAGACTTATCTTTGGGAGTGGGTGGATTTCTCTCAAGATGCTCTAATATTTTCTTTGCCACCTGACTAGAATGTGCAGGAACAGTTGGGACCCTGACTTCAGAAGTTTGTGGCTTACTGCCTAGGACACTGACTTCAAAGCTTTGGGGCTTACTTCCTATTGACTGAAATTTTGAGTAGCTACTTGTTCCCCCATTTTCCAAGTGTGTTCTGCTAGTGGAAAACAAGCCTTCAGAAATACTGAAATTTTCCATCCGACCACCGCTAGGTGTATGAAAATAACTAGATGCTCTAGTGGTTTCTCCAATGACTTTATGCCGTATTCTACGGATAGGTCCCACAGATCCATGGCCATCATTTATTGCATTAGCCCTTGAATTTATCTATGCACTCAAAGAAAAGGTCAAAAAATAAGGAATTCCCAAAACTCAATTACCATTTAAATTTTTGAAAATCAGCAGCAACAAAAACTTAATTACCACATTTCATAATTGAAAACAACTAATATATCACTATGTACACATATTAGGTGCTGAAAATTCCCTAAAGCAACTATAGTAGGTATTGAATATAAAAATAAATATTTCCATGACATTCATTTTTAAACACCCCGTGCCATCTGTAATCCCCCCAAATCTCATCCCACTAGACAACCAAGCTCATGCACCACAGAAAGTAAACTTCTCTCTATAAAAAAAATTAAAGAAAAATCACCAAAGGATGCAGAAAAAGTGCAATCCGTACAAAATTTAGAATGTGCTCAAAATGACATCAAGTCTATGAAGAAATATCATACAGAAATATATTGCATCATCATCAAGACAAAAAAAATTCCACGGACTGCTCGTATTGAAAAACTACCTGTCCAACTGATGGGGCTTGAGTCTGCTGAAAAGGAGTTGATATCATGCTGGGGTGCCTATCACTATTGCCCTGTAACTGAATCAACTGATGAGACAGGAGAAGAAAAGAATCACCATGTGTGCAACAAATCATGTTTAGGCATCACTTGCATAAAATAAAACAGTAATCCCAAACTTACCCTGGACTTGGATTTTGTGTAAATACTTTTGGAATAAGGGGTTCGAGGAAAATTTTGAAGCCCAAACCTCTCTCTTCGACTTTGTGGAGTCACATATCCACGCTGATCTTGTACCGAGGCACCTGGCCAGCATGGGGATGACTTAGGGGCTGGTGATGGGATATAGGGTTTCAGTGCAAGCTCATCACCATGAGACAGTGTTCCTTCATCTTTTGACATCAAGCTTTTAGTACCGATTCCTATTTCTGATATTCGATTTTCCATAAAAGCTCTCGCGATATCAATTGGTGAAGTGCCAATACCATCCTGTAGCTGTCGATTTGCAAATTTATCAAACTGCCCATAGATATGAGTAGGGGTGTGCACGGTCGGTTTCGGTTCAAAACCAAACCGAACCGACAAAAACCGACTAACCAAACCTCTTAAAATTCATAACCGAGCCGATTATATACTAAAACAGTTTTCCGGTTTATTAATTTTATTTTTTAAATAAAATTTTAATTTTTTATTTACTATTTTATAATTTTTTAAAGTGTATTCTTTAATTATATAACTAAAAAAATATTTTTTATTTATGATTTTAATATTTATGTATAATTTTTTCTAATTAATATTATATATATATATATATATTTCTGTCAGTTCGGTTTTTTTCAGTTTTTCAAACTCAAAACCGACTAAACGAATTTTTTAGTATCTAAGACCGAACCAAACCTATATATAATCGAACCGAACCAGTCGATTCGGTTAATCGGTTTTCGTTCTTTTCTGCACACCCCTAGATATGAGAACAAGCAAACACAACATAGAACCTTCAATGTGTTTATTAAGCTACATAGTGCAGCATAGACATGTACACAAATCAATCATTTTTGGCAGCTGAAAAAGCCCAAAAAACAGAAAAATGGATAACAAAGAAGTTAGCATCTTCATTTTTCAGCAGTCATTAACAGAGTTTGCTTCTGCACACCCTTTTTATTCCTTTTGGTTTACATATTTCCTATCTGAAACCATTCTGATTCCTTTAGCCAAAACTTACCTACCCTAATTATAATTATTGCACATATGCTGGAATGAAAATCTTGCATAAAATATTTAAACTTCTCCACAAAGAAGGTCAAATAATAGTACATATTATTTTATTCTTAAGGAATGATTTGTTTTGCATATATTCCCTCTAGTGTAACAAAATTCAATGACAAAGGGATGAACTGACGTCAAACAACAACTGTGCACAAGGTAATATAAATCTGACACTGAGAACACATATATAAGTAAGACATTAGTTGATTATAATAATAATTTCAACTTACTTTTGCATGGGGAAGAGGAGATGAGGAATTCCACAAAATTCTATCCAAATCCTCATGCTGTTCATCAGTAGACTTTCTTGAAATTTCAAGAGCATTTGCAGAGTTTCCCTCATCTACTAAAATTGCACCTGAACTTTTTCTCTCTTCGATTTTAGAGGTTTCCCAAGTAGCCCTATTCAAATCTTCTCGCTTTGACTCAGTTAACTTTCCAGAATATTCAAGGGTCTGCATATTCCCTCTAAGATCTCCTGCAAGAGTTCTTGAGTGTTTATTTTCCTGCTCACCATCAGGAAGATCACCATCCCTTGAATTTAATATCTCTATCAAACGATTAATTTCATCCCTACAAAAAGAAGGAGAGAACAGAGACAGAGGTTCAACATGAAACTAGATCAAATCAACTTCCACATTAATTCACGGGCACTGTACCACAAGCATTACGAAGGGCCTTTTCATTTTTTCAACATTACAAAAGAAAAACACATTTAGAACAATCAACATTCGCAACACACCTGGAAAACCTTTGAGCCTTCATCAGTTGCTCAAGTTTAGAAAACCCATTAAGATCAGAAACTTCAACATTGTGGTTCTGTTCATGCTCATTGATGGCCAAATGGGCAGTTGATGTATCTGCTATTTTGCTAGCACCAGCCACTCCATTTGCTCTGTTTCCCACATGCTGCAACATAACATTTTTCCCAACAATCAAAAAAATCTCCCATTCACACAAAAAAAAAAACCACAACACCTATAAATAAACTCTTTTACCCAGTCAAATTTAACACTAATTATCTTGCAACTAATCCTATATTTTCAAATCAAATACCGCATTCTTTTTAACCAAAATTCCAAATAAGCAATAAACTTACCTCAAAAACGAGGCCGTTTTGTTCTTGTTCCACCTCCGCCTTCTGCAGGTTATCTGTCTCACCTGAAAAACATAAAACAAAAACATATCCGATTAAATTTAAAATTCAAACAATAGAAAACCCTAATTAATCCCATTCAATAGACAACTAGAAACGAAGCTGACCGTGATCGTCCTTCTCTCGGCCGGTAACCGGAGCAGGAAGTGCATTGACCGATTCCGATTTAGAGAAAAACGACGGGAATATTAAATTAGCTCCGCCGGAGATAAGACGGTAAGCAGGATTCACAAGCTTAGAAAGCCAACCTCCGGCGCCGCGTTGTGCCAGGTTCTGCGGTGGACGAGCGTAGGGTGTGGAAGGAGGTCTACGTGACGGTGGTTTTCTGAACTTGCCACCGGCGCCTCTGTGCTCCGCTGGTGGTTTCGGTGTAAACGACGACGTTTCGAGGGGTTTGTTTTCCATGCGTCTACAGTGAGTGCGAGTGCGAGTGTGCGTGTGCGTGTGCGTGTAGTTGTATTTTTGGTATAGAGATGACTATTAAAAGGAAAGCGCGCTTTTTTTAATTTAATCTGTTTTAGATAAATTGAATTTCTGTTAATTTTTATACGAGAGAGTAAATTACAATATATATTTAATAGTATTTGAAAATTATTAAATAATTAAATACTAATAATAAGAGAATTATGCCAATTTTAATTAATAACACATTTGAATGAGGTTATGAAATTAATAAAAATCTTAATTAGAAACAACAAAATGTGAGGTCCCCATAGGAGAAAAACACACCTCTTTTATTTCCTTATATCTTTCCATAAGTTTCTTTTTATGAAGTATGCATGATTTCAAAGTCTTTTTAATGATTTGTAGTTAATCTTTGTCTTACTTACTGTATTAATAAATAATAACTACTACTAATTTGTTTTCATTTTCTCTTTATCAACTTTTTCCAACTTTAATTGTGTCAAGATGATAGACATAATACATCCACGGCCCCCTGCACTTATCACTTTTTATCAGTTTCACATTTTCTACTTATAATTTTGTCATTCAACATCTGAACTTGTTTAAAATGTAATTTTTAAACACATGTCATCACATGTGACATGGAATAGCAATCAGCATGTGCCACTTATTGGACAAAACCTGCAAGTAGAAATGTTAAACTGACAAAAAGTGACAAAGACAGGGGTGATAGATGTATTATGTTATTAGATTAGTGTATTTTAGATAAAAAATGGTAAGTTCAAATGTTAAAATGATAAAATTATAATTTGAAGTGCCAAATTGATCAATTATACTAAGTACAAGGACTACAATATGTGAATGCGTGATAACATTGCTCTAGCCTATGTAACAAAGACTATTGTTATTTCATATTTGTTAGTCTCTGGTATCATCATTTTACTTTGGATATTAAATCCGCCAGTAACTTAGTTTTTACTCCGAATTATGATGAAATATTTTAGTTTATTAACTAACTAAATTTTAAAAAGGTTTTATAATTTTGTGGAAAAAATTTATTTATCCGATAAATATAACTTTTAGATCCAATTTTATCTTTATTGTGAAATTTAAAAGCTAAACTAACCTTAATCAAAATGTTCAGAGACCAAATTAATCATTATTTTTTTTAACAATTAGTTATGAGCGAATCAAATTTCTCCATATATAATAGTAATAATAATAATAATAAAAGAACATAATGTAATATTATAGCTTTTTTTTCTTCAAAAATTAAGATAATTTTATCTTACATATAGAATATAGAATTCATTCATACATCATTAGGTGAAATACAACCGAGTCCAATCAGATTTGTCTGACTCATACAATAGAATTTTAATTATTTCTTTTGTCCTAATGTAAGTATGAATCCTAATCTTCCTCAAAAAAAAAAAAATGTATGAATCCTAATCTTGAAGTAGAATAGAATATATATTTTTCTAAAATTTATTAAGGTAGTTTAGAGTTGTTAAAAGGCCAAAACTATGGTATATTCTCTTATTAATCACTTCCTAAAAGGCAAAAAAAAAAAAAAAAAAGGTGCATGTTAATGTCTTTAGCCAGCAAACATCACTCCAAACTTTGCATTAAAGACAAATATAGTGAGTGCGGCCAACAAATTAAAAACAAACACTAGCTCTACCTCTGAATTAATTTATTTGTTACAGACATCAGCCATCCTTCATTGACTTCGAAGTTCTAAATCGACAAAAATAATCATATCCTTTGGAAAATCAATTACTGCGTTTATATTTATTACCATCGCCACCCAGCTCCTAGTTATGTTCAACAATACCGGTATGTATCAGTGCTACAGTTTTTTTGACCCGTACCTTTCACCGGAATCTGGGATTACAACGTTAACTACTACTACTGTAACTACAAATTATAAGCTATCAACTACATTAGCACTCAACAATTATTATTATAATTATATATTGGTAGAGGAAGGTAAAGACATTTAGTCATTGACTATAAATCATCAAGGATTGAATTCATAACCTTTTATTACGAGGCCTCAATGTGGATAGTTACTTCGTCAACTCTCCCACTCATCATTGACTCCAATTTCTTTTCTTCTCTTCTTTGATTAATATAAAAATTAAATTATTTAAATATTGATGATCTATACAACGAAGAGGTAATTCTTTTCTTTTAAATCATATGCAAATTAATCAACGACGGTAAAATATTTTAGACAATAAATATCAAATCACTTATACAAAAATAAAATAATTGTTTTTATTTATCAACAATCATCGGGATTAACTGATAGACAGTTATTTTTGTTTAAACGACGTTATTATGTAATACTATAAAATTAATTATTAAAAAAAATTTACTGTCTTATAATTTAGATCAAATTGAATTAATTACGTTTAGAGAGCTCTAAACAGCATGATTTAGGGGAAAAAAGAAGAAAGAAAAATACCTTTGTATTCAATGAACTTTTTTTTTTTTACCATAAGGCACAATGAGAGGTGGGTGATATTGATAATTCATGAACAGTGAACTTACTATAAAGCAGGAAAAAGGAATAGTAATGGCAGCTGATAATAATGCAGAAGAAATGAACACATGTCGAGCAGGGATTTGACCAAGCTTATCATTGTAACTATTTCATGGTATTAAATGGACAAGAATGGAATCCAGTTCCAGGCATGATAATCTACAGAGAACAGAAACTCTCTTCTTATAAGCAGTCACTGTATCCTTTCATTTCAAAACCTTAAGCACCATTCTTGATTGAGACCAGTCTGGCTCCATTAAAGCCACCCCCCACCTCCCCCACCACTTTAAAGAGTAACTTTTTCTTGATAAACAATCAAATCTTGGATTGTCAAGCCTACTTTGATTGTTACAAGCTTTTTATTGAGTGAACTTAATTCTGAAATGGTGGTACCAGCTCAGTTTCATGCTTGATTCTTTCTGAGTTACTGATATTTTTTTGAAATCCAAGACAAAGTTCAGTGACCTGAGTTCAAATGGACCCAAAATAATTGTTAGTGCTAATGATCATGGTCATATTTTGCTTAGTAGTAAGTAACACTTATAGTAATATTCTCAGGCTGGTTGGCACTTGGCACTGGACAAGCAAGTTTGCCCATGTGTTTTAGTACACTTCAAAGGTACTTCTAATGTAGCCCATCCATTATTGTCCCCACATTGCACAAAATTTTCTACCTGCATTAGCTACATTGATTCCATAACCAACCCATCAATCAAATCCCCCCAAAAAGAACAAAGAACACCAAGTAGAGCTGTCAACTAGCCCTACTAGAAGATCAATTTAAGCCAGTGATCATTTGAAAGTGCTCAAGTAGTGTTGGTAACAATAAGTATCATCATATATTTCAAACAATTCTTGACAGAACAAGCCTAGCCAGCCTTAAAGCCAGACAGTGTTTGGTGGGTGTATATATCAGCTCAGCTTCTTCGTTTTGCCTTTTCTAATCAACAGGACACATCAGAAATGTTCGACACGATCACGGCTTAAATTTGCAGGCTGTTGTTAGATATCAGATGCTTGCAACAATGGAAAAAACAGAAGGTGGTGAGAAAAGACTTGGAGAGCAACCTGAGCCAAGAGACACTTACAAGATTGCTTATATTATCCATTTTTTGCTTGGTGCTGGTAATTTGCTTCCATGGAATGCTTTTATTACAGCAGTTGATTATTTCGGATATCTCTATCCAACCAACCACATTGAGAAGGTCTTTTCTGTAGTTTACATGAGTTCTTCAGTTTCAGTCCTGGTTGTGGTTATGAGCCTGGGTGGATGGAGCAAGAAGCTGACGTATAGATTGAGAATGAACTTAGGATTTTCCATGTTTGTTCTTTCTGTAATGGTTGCTCCAATAATAGACTGGGCAAGGAGACCGAAAGGCGGCTATGGCGCAACAGTTGCATCAGTTTTGATTTGTGGCTTAGCTGATGGCTTGATTGCTGGAAGTCTGATAGGTTCAGCAGGAAAACTTCCTAAAGAGTACATGCAGGCTGTGTTTGCTGGAACTGCCTCTTCAGGTAACCTTATTATCATCACTCCATGCCCTGCAACTTTACTTTTTTCACTACTCTTCCGTATCATATACGAAATGGGAAGTACAAAGAATATAGCAATAGAGTGGTAGGACACTATTAAAGATACAGGAATTGTAGGCACGGCATTTTTTTCTTTTTTTGCGATGGAAAGACCAAGCATCTCTTCTGTGTTGTGCTTGTAGGACTTGCCACAATTGCTAAGTTGCTAAATTTGTATGATTGCAGACAACTAGCATCCCAATAAATCCAATATAACTGAAACCTCTAGCCATTGATCATATTCGTACAAGAAATTGTTTCGGTTAAGAAATCGAAATTTTGCATAGCATGATTGTTTTCGAGATTTTGATATCTGCCTTCAGGATTTTCAGGATTACCCTGATAAGCCTGAAAACAAAATGTGAATTCATTGTCTTCTTGACACAGGTGTTCTTGTCTCTATCTTGAGAATTATAACAAAGGCGTCGCTGCCACAGACTCCACAGGGTCTTCGAACGAGTGCTCACTTCTATTTCATAGTTAGCACAATTATTTTACTGTGCTGCACTCTTTCTTGCAACTTGCTATACAAATTACCAGTTATGGAACAGCATTGCAAGCTTCTTCCAGATCATTCACCAACTTCGAGGCCGAAATTCTGGGCTGTTGCAAGAAAAATCCGGTGGCCAGTTTTTGGGATTTTCATCATTT
Source organism: Macaranga tanarius (assembly GCA_949673435.1). NCBI lineage: Eukaryota > Viridiplantae > Streptophyta > Magnoliopsida > Malpighiales > Euphorbiaceae > Macaranga > Macaranga tanarius. The sequence continues at coordinate 23,623 of CATIWO010215313.1, forward strand.
ATCTGGTGACTCTGTCAATATTTCCTGGATTTATAGCTGAGAGTCTCGCGTCGAAGTTGCTAAGAGATTGGTATCCAGTTCTGCTGATAACCATTTACAATGTTTCAGATTTCGTAGGGAAATCTTTAACTGCACTATATGTTATGAAAAGCATCAATAAGGCAACGTGGTTCTGCATTCTTAGGCTATTGTTCTATCCTCTCTTTGCAGCATGCCTCAATGGACCAAAATGGCTGAAAACTGAAGTGCCAGTGGTAGTACTGACATTTATGCTCGGCATAACAAATGGATATCTGACAAGTGTAATCATGGTTCTTGGCCCCAAGTCTGTTCCAGTTTCAGAAGCGGAGTTATCTGCAATTGTACTGGTTGTATTCCTCGGACTTGGGTTGGTCGGTGGCTCAGTCCTTAGCTGGTTTTGGATTGTATGAGCCATTGTTGAGCTTTGTCTCAGCGTCATATGGCTAGTTGGTCCTGGAACAGCTAGAAATTCTACTTAGAAACTCAACAATAACAATGTTAGTTGGAGCCTATTCCTTATTAGGCATAGAAAAAAGAAAATTTCTACCAGAAAATTTGAGAGCTACTAACATGCAATTTCCGACCAGGTGATTTCCTGTCTTAGGTGGAAATCTTCTCTGTACTATTAAAGACAATAATCAGAATGCTCTTCAATTTGAGTTACATCATTGACACCGGAGCATTGCTCAGCCCAAAGGTGGCTAAACTCCTCAAAATGACACAAATATTCTCATTCTGAGAAAATAGAAAGAAAACTTGTGAATTAACCATTGCAACCTGAAAGTAGCTGTAAGAATCCATTATTGGATTCCTTAGTCACATGAAAGCTAGAAGTAAAGAACACAGAAAAATATTTTATATGGCAGAGAGTAGGAAAATGTCAATAGAGCCTCTTTTTGTTCAAGGTTATATATATGATCACAAGTACTTGTTAGTTGTTCCTAACATTATCACATATTAGCAACCATGTAGAATTGTAGACCAGGCACCTTTTTAAGGCAAATTGCATTCTGGAAACTTATCACTGCAGGAGTTCGATTACGATAATCCCACAAAAAAAATATAGTTATATCCATGCTCACCCATTAAGGATGCATTTTGCAATACAATTCTGGTCTGATTCTCTGATATCAAGACCATTGCCACTGATTGCTGCTCAATTTTCCATGAGGAACAAGATTTTGAATGCAATTAGTATATAGGCGGAGAGAATGAAAGATAGAGGATTTCCGATAAAAATTCATTCCATTTCTTATTTTCTTTTCTACATGATATGGCTCAACCACAAAAAGAGCAAAATACATAGAAATGTGTTAAAATAACTCATCTCATAAAAGGAGAAAAAGACCTAAAAGGAAAGGGCGTATTAACAGAAGTCAGAAGTTATATCCAAGCTATGATACAAGATTGCGGTAGAGATGGTGCTTAAGAAGCAGCAGCTAAAGGCGGGGGCGAGGCAGATGCTCCATGAAACTGAACCAGTGGTGATGATTTGCTCATCTCTTCTCCCTCTTGCCCCTCCTCTTCATCTTCTTCAGCATCCCACAGAAACCGAGCATATGATGCTAGCACAAAACTGCACCGTAAAACAAAACATCAGAGATTCATTTAGCAGACTCCAAGAATGCTATTAACAATAAAAACACAAAATTTACTAATAAGTCATCAAACACCAAAACCGAATATCACACTGGAATACACACAGATGCAGCTTTGAAGAATGGTTCTCAGTTCTCACCAATCATCAGGAGCAGCTTTAACAGCTTGATCAAAATAAGTCTCTGCACGAGAAGAATCCTTATGGCTCTGCCATATCAAATCTGCATACATAGATAAAACATTTCCATCATTGGGGTTTGCTAAGATTGCTCTCCCACAGTACTCCTCAGCCTTTTCAAAATCTCCACGAATCTGTTTTCAAATCCAAAAGCAATACATTAACAAGAAGTCCAAATTACCAATATTAACACAGATCCATTCATACACATTTTTTAACTAATCTTATGTCAGCTGCTAGTTCCTAGACAGTGACTTATTAATGAAAAATTAATTGCCTTTAAAATCTATAAAGAAAAAGTAACCCTTTTAAGTTTCCCACAAGTAAAGAAAGAATCTAATTTGTTAAGAATACTAAAAGCAATTGGTATTTAAAAGACACTAACCATTTCCTGATTTCCATCAGTAACAAGATACATAAATTAATCAATTCAGGACTAGCTTCTTCGCATATTTTTGGAATGAAAACAAAGCAAGATCCAAACTTCACACAACTAATTAACACAAAGCCAAAACTGAAACAACACAAAACCAATAACAAAAAGCAAAAAAAAAAAAAAAAAAAAAGCTTTGAACTTTTTGTACCTCTTTCAAGAACTTGGCATAATTGCTCAAAAGAAGAGAATTCCCAGGATTAGCTTCAATCATCTTCTGATAATAAACATCTGTACTCCTCTCATCTCTACCACCACCACCATCACCACCACCACCACCACCACCTCCACATATCTTCCCCCCACCAAATCCACCATCACCCCCATCAACCAAAACCATCACTCCATTATCCTTAACCTCACACTCTTCGCTATAATCCAAAAGCAAACCGGGACCAGAAAAAGCCACCATCTTCTCCTCTTCCTCTTCCTCAAGAGTGATCTCATCCATGATAATACTGTTGATGGGTGGTCTCTTTTTCAACACAGAGAACTGCTTAAGATCTGTTTCAGATAATGCCCTGGTCATTTTCTTGACAGAATAATCTTCAGGCGTTGAAGAAGAAGAAAATGAACTTGATGAAGAGGCTGTTAAAGAAATCGATCTGGGTCTTGGAATCAGGTGAAAAATATCAGGTTCTGGAGACGGCTCTTTCGAGTGAGGTACCCATGAATTGAATATCGGCGTTGATGCGCTACGTAGAAGCATTTGAAAGGCGTTCTTTTTAAATTTTGGTTTCTTGTTAGGCTCTCTAGAAGTGATGATGCTGATGCAGAGGCTGGCGATGGAAAGTGAAGAACACAGGAGAGATTTTTTTTTATAGAGAAGAGATAGTTGAAGTACGGAGTAAATCACGGCCGTTGATCTTGCTGTAGAGAAAATTATGTGTGCCGCACGTGGTTTATTTTGTAATGGAGTTCTTTTGTGACTTGTTTGGTCATGATGCAAATGTAACTCCAGAAAGAAAAAAAAAATCTTTTAAATTAATGAATGTATGTTAATGTTATGTAATATATATATATATATATATATATATATATATAGAAGTAAATACAAACCAAAATAACTATAGAATTTTCCATATTTAATATATTTGAAATTCCTTGAATTTTGCATATTTGATTAATTGTCTTCTTAATTTATAAACAAATAATTTAAATAAACTAACTTGTTAAAAATAAATTTTATAATATATTTTAGTATTATTTAAAATATTTAAATAATATTTTATAATATGTAAATATTTAAATTAGTTAAAAATTATAAATTATATTTCCAATAAATTAAAATATTAAAATAGCTCATTTATAAGTTAAGAATACAAATTAAAAAAAATGTGCTAAATTCATAACTTAGTACAAATATAAAAATGCGTTAAAATGTTAAACAAACATGCCCTAACAGCTGTTGTTTGGGCTTCGGCGCTGAACGGAGGCAGTGCGCGGTTGACATTCCACGAAGCTAGAGAGTAAGCCCCTTATGGAAGAATGGTCACGTGGACTGGGACCCATTACAGCCGTCCGATTAGCCAACGAAAAGCACTTCAACGGTGCAGGTTCAATCTCACCACCTGATATCAGTGTGCTCGAAAAAGGACATCGAAAGTGAAATCGCAGAGGAGAGGATTGGGTTTAAACAATAAAAGCCATAGATGTTCATAATTTTACAAATTTGCCACTATTTTGTTTTGGTGGCTGGCCTTCACTGATGGGTCCTGCCAGCAAGTTGCAAGAGAGCACTTGCGAACAAGGGTGGAGCCCAGGGCTCGATTCAACGGTGAGCCTTTGCAGCATGAGGTCATGGGTCTCTGGGTTGGTTGGTTCAGCTCCCCTTCGGATTTTTATGGGCCCCAGAGTAGAGTCCTATTCTTTTGTCAATAAGCTACGCAAGTTGATGGGTTGGGGTAGAATTGTCAATTTGCATGAATTATAATGTAGCCAGATATTTTTCTCTTTTTTATTATTTTAATTTTCGGCTTTATGTGAATGAATAATTGTTGATGTTGTGTGTTTGTACTTTGTAAATGAGATTTTTTTTTTCGGAAAGAAATTTTTGACCAAATTTTTTCGGTAAGAAATTGAAAATTAGTTTTGTGCATGCAAAATTTCTTGTTTTATTAATGTTGAAGCGCTTGGACCGACCTTCTAAGCTCAAGTGATACAACTATACAATACAAGTCTAATCATTTGTACGAGCTCCATTTCCAATTTAATATAGGTTTCTCTTTCCCTGTTAGCTAATTAACTAACACAATAGCCAAAGTTTAAACAGTTTACTGGTATAACTCTGTTCAATATATCATTAAGTCAATAGGCAGGTAACACATACATAAATATAGAAACATGAAAAATGGAGACACGGACATAAAGAAACGGCTTTCATTTGAAATATCTCTATTATAACTGAAATGTCTAAAAAGTATTGAACACGGAGAAACGAAGATAAAAAAAAAAATCTACTGATTACAGTGTACGTACAATATAATAGTTCGATTTTTATCTCCCTTATTATGTTTCATAAAAATTAACTAATATAGTAAACTTTATGCACTAAAATAGTGAGAATTGTTCCCTCAAGCAAAGGTCTTTAATAGAAATCTTCCCCTAATAGTCTAAATAAAAATTATAATTCATTAAAAAGAGGCTCTAAATGCACTCGATTTTAGTATAATATTATTTAAAATGAAGATGAATCAAATGACTTTATATGGATAACTAATTTCACGTATGAATGCTAGTTAGTTATAAGGACAGTAAAGGTCTCTCAACAACTATTTAACATTACCGCGTTCACTATAATTCGAACTCGAGACTTTAATTTAAGTAAGAACAACTCCTTATCAGCTGATTTCTATTAGACCATCGCTATAGTTAGAATTTTTGACATGCAATAACAGTTTTAGAATATAATTTTTACTTGTTTTATAGATATACAAAGAGTTTTTATGTGAACAAAAAATTTATCATCCACTGCCGTTGATTACATACATGGCTAAATGACTCCACCGGTCAAATTTCATATTAACATAATTGAATTCGATAACTCTAAATACTATATACTTTTTGAGTTTGAGTTGAGAATTTAATTCCATTTCTAAATTAGATTATTGACATAAATTTTTTAAATTAATATAAATTTAATTGCACAATTTCTGTCTTGATACTCCAACTATGTGCTTAAGTTTAATGAAAAAATATAATAAGACCACAAAACATGAGTGTTTAATTTAACTATACACCACCAGGATGTGGCCTGGTGGTCAAGCTTGTCGAGTGCAAGCTTGAAGGTGGGAGTTCGACTCCCGCCTTCTCCACAAAAATTTCAAGATTTTGTGTTCTTGGTGCCCTGTCCGCGTGGGGCTAACACCCTTTTCGTGTGGGGTTTAACACCGGATATCCAAGGTAGTAGAGCAGGGTTTAATTCCCCCTTCTCCCCTGCTCTCCCAGGAGCCCACATTGCTTTAAAACCGACCAAAAAAAAAAAAAAACATTTGACGACTAATTCAACTTTTATTTTTGGTATGAGAGTTCTTCTGTTCAATTTCTCTTTTTTCATTAAATTTGTGAGATTTTATATTAAACAGTGGCTTATAAAAATAATTTATAAAGTTACTAACTACTAACTTACCTTCTTTTCATTCTAATAATACTGAATCTTGTATTAAGTTCCAAAAACAAAAATGAAAAAAACCTTGCCCTCACAAATCTTACCCTAATATTGTGCATTTATACACCATTAATTTTGACATTATTTGGTTAGCTTATTTTCAAAGCATTTCTTTTTCTTTTCCTATTGTATTGCACACACAAAAATTTGGCATTTTGCATTTTTACTGTTTTTTAAAAAGGTAATTCAAACCCACTGTCAATTAAAATGGTTCACCATCTTAAAGAAATTGGTTTAAATTATTTTACACTATTATTTCTTAAAATTATAATTAAAATTTTTTTAATGTATTTTTTCATTATTCTTCTATCAATTTCATAAATATATTGATGTCAAGTAGTATCTATAGAAAAATGATTTCTTATTATAAAGAATTTTATTGACCAAAAATTTGAAATTCATGATTAAAGATTTGATCAAACATTTGGATCTCTTTAATCAGAAGCTCTTTATGCTATGTTTGGAATGGGAAGAAATGGAGGAAAGAAAATAGAGTGAATAATATAAAGGAAAATAAATTTATTTTCTTTTTTGTATTTTCTTTCATATTGTTTAGATTGGGGGAATGCAAAATGAAAGGGAAAGAAAATAGGTAATAAATAAATTATTATTTTAGTAACTTTGTTTATAGAATTTAAATTTGAATTTAAATTTAACTTTCATTTTTTTCTCTCTCCATTTTGGAGAGAAAATTTTTGAAGGAAAATAACAATTATTTTCCATCCTTCCTTATTTTTCACCCCCTTTCCAAACATAAAAAATTGAATTCTCTCCTAATTTTTCACCTTTATTTTCTTTCCTCCCTACTTTCTCTCCATTCCAAACATAGCCCTAAGGATGCTGGTTTGAAAGTCCAAGTACATCACACACTTATAGTGGTAAGGATAATGATTATACTCTTTTGTGATAAATAATAATCATAATAAAAGAAAACTCCTAACAGAGTAGAAAAAAATAGATTACAAGCACAAGAAAGAACGAATAAATATTCCTAAGAAAAACTAAAAAGATGAATTTTTGCTTTAGTGCCTTTTTAAAATGTTGATATGATAGCAAATGTCAAACATCACATTTTGCGCTATATCTATGGCACATAAACATTAGTGATGTCAAGTGTCACATCAGCAACGTCTAACAATATTGTTGGCATATATTTAAAAGGGAAAAGCTACATGTCTCTGCCCAAGACACACTGTGCATGTCTCGGGCAGAGACAAATGATAGATTTGTCCTCGAAAAGAAAAAATTTTTAGGGGCAAAAAAGTAATTTTATATATAAAATTACATTTTAACCCCCCAATTATACTGTCTCTGTAAAATAAGAGAACCAAATCGGTAATTTTTTCGGTCCGAGACAATCTCAGACCGAGATATGTATCATCTTCGTATTTAAAAACAATAAGGAGGTAAAACATATATCTTATTTATTATAAAGAATTACATATAAAAACTTAGAATAATTACAATTTTGTACCCAGTAATTTCGTCTTTTTATAAAATTAGTTCTATAATTTTTTTTCCAGACATTTAAATATCATGTGTTTCATATTTTTTTACATTTTAGTACCATTCTAATTAATATCATCATTATTTTATAAGAAAAAATTAATATAATATTAAATTTTAATGATAAATTTATTTTATTTATTATTGTTGATCTATTTAACCAATAAGTTACTTTTAAAAATATTATAATTTTTTTTAATTTTTTTTTATTCATAAAAAAATTAAAAATACATCTAAACTTAATTTGTTGTGAGTTTATTGTAGTTGGTTGAATTATATATCACTCATTATATGATTATAATATTAAAAATTCATATTATTTTAACATTAAAGTATATATTTTAGACAATAATTGTTAGAGGTGTATTAAAATGTAAAAAATTATGAAACACAAAGTATTTAAATGCCAAAAAAAATCACATGACTAATTTTATCGAATTATGAAACCACAGAGTATAAAATTGTATTTATCTCTAAAAAATTATTAAACTATAAAATTACATAAATTTTTTTTTTTTTCAAAAAACTACTATGAATTCACAAGTTTAAAGTACAATAAAAAGTAAATCTCAAAAAATATATTAAACTTATATAATTAATGGAATTATTTTGGTTGAATTATAATCTATAAGACTATAAAGCACATAAGTAAAATTAATATATAAATCCTACATATAGAATTTCTCTATATGCATATTATGTTTTTGAAGTATAATCCATCCCCGATTTTTCCAAATTCAATTATGCTTTTTGAACTTTAACTTTAAACATAAACTTTAAGCAGTTTGATTAATGATCAAATTATTAAAAAATGTAAAATTTTTTATATTTAATAAATAAAAATATAAAATTTTAATGCTGGATATTCTATATTACAAGTCAAATAATAAAAATATAAACAATGACGGCATGTATAGTTAATTATGAACATTTTTCATTTTAATCTTGTTGATTTTCACAAAATTCCTACAATTAATTGTCATTGACAAGCAAGAGTACAGTGGCCGAGTTATAATTTAATAAACTAGCATATAAAATTCAGTTCGTATACTTGAAGACAATAGTGCCATCATGAGATCATTGGTGTGTTGGTTTTTCTTACTGAAAATACGACAGGAAGTCATCAAAATTATGAAATAAGACCACCTAGTCAATTTTCAATAAATAATTAATCACACGCAAAAGTATATGTATACACTATATAGCATTATAATCAGGAAATATCAAGGAAGGTCACTAGAAAGAGCACTTCTAGAATTAATGATCTACTTGCTAAATGTTCCAAAATTTTTCTTTTGTATTTCTTTTCATTAAAAAATAATAATAGTGCAATAAACTTAAAATGGCTATTGTGATAGAGAAGTTTATTATGGCATTGTATACTATAAAGAAAAATATTATTGGGAATGATTTTGTAAGTTTGCTAAACAAATACCATATCAGTACTTAAAAGATTATATTTTTTCCCTAAAATATAAGAATTCTTTTGAATATTGAGAAAAAAACTTTGGGGCTTATATTATTGTAATTTTATGTGTTCATCATTATCATTATCATTATCATCAAAATGTTATTGACACTTTCACTACATTGAATTACACAAGTAAAAATTATAACAATAGAATTGTCAAAAACAATTCTATTATTATTATTATTATTATTATTATTATTATTATTATTATTATTTTATTTTATTTTTAGTTTAAACCAAATTAAATCGTTTTTAATTTTAATTATAATTTACGATGTACGCCCAAAATAAGATGGGAACTCGTGGACCCTCCTTTTTTTTTCCGTTTTTTTTATCCTTTCATCTTTCTAAATACTGACTTAGCTTGACACTCAATGTGGAGCACGCAATCGAACCAAAGGAAGAAGTTGGTACACCTACTATTCCTCCTGTTACAGGGGTGTTTTTCGACACTTGAATACTGTTTCTGTGCGGCATTTAAGTCTTGCACTTGATTCAATCTTAACAGCACCCACATAAGTAAATTTAATGAGAGGTTTGAACAAGCAAGCTAACACAATAAGATCAAGTAACACAAAGATAATATGAGACAACAATATACATGAGTAAAATTTTAACCCTTACTACTATACCAAAGCATAAAAGATTTACATAGAAAAGTCTCCTCAAACACACTGCCTTTGTGTCTAATATTAATTTACCTTAAGCATAACCAACCTATATGTACATGAACAGTTATATGAAAAAGGCAAAAGGTATAAAAAAAAATCCATTAACTTTCTTGTGGAGAGCGCTTAACATCGTAAAGTAAAATTTGATATATCGAGGGCCATAAAAAATTTTAAAACAAGCCCAACGAAGGCCTTCCTCTAACGTCTCTATAACAGATGTTAAATCCAACTTTCTTAAGCCCATTTAATGAAATAATTTTTTTTACAGTTATTCTCCAAACATGATATTTTAAAATCTCAAGAACCCTAAGAAGTAATTGAAGAAAAAAATCAGCACGTGAAAAGCATAATGGAATCATCGTATTCAGCGAGATCCTCAACAGATAGAAGAAGAAGAGGGAGAGTTGTCTATGGTGATGAACACTTTAGTAACTCAACACCTTCAACATCGCCAATTTGTAATTGCAACATAAACTATTCAATTGTTTACTACATGGAAAGAGACAAATCCAGGAAGGAGATTCTATGGGTGTCGTAGATATGAGATTTTTTTTTTTTTTTGCTTGGGATTGTCTTATATGTTATGTGAAATTTCGTTGGCTTAAAAATTTCAAGTGGATGGTTGCAATTTTTTTGAATGGCTTGACCCTGAGATATGTGTTAGAGCAAAAACGACTATCAATGAGCTGAACAGAGAAAGAAAGCAATTATAAAGGGAGAATAGGAAGCTGGTGAATCAAAGTATGCCATTAATAAGAATGAGCAGTTGAAAGAGGAGTTGAGAAGAATTGTGTCAAAGAAAGAAAAAATTGAAAAAAAAAAAAAAGCAAAAGCATTAGAGCATAAAAAGAATTTTTACAAATTGGGATTCTTCATTTCCTGATTTTTAGTTGCAATATTTCTTGTCATAATAAATTTGTAGATTTAAAAATTTTCAGCTTTTTATGAATGTTGCAATCACCACTAGTATGTTGCAGTGGGTTGATTTTTTTTGTAGCCTTAATTGTAACATCCGTGTCCTAGAACCGGATTACTGTTTATTAATAAAGATTAAGAATGTTATTACTCCAGTTAATTTAATTTGATGATTTGAGTTAATTGTTAATAGTATGAATAAGTGATTTGGAGTTAATTAGTGTTATG
>CATIWO010215326.1:0-38256 GCA_949673435.1 Macaranga tanarius
ATCTGTAAAATTTTTTAATTAATGCTATTATATAAAAATTTGATTTTTATAAGTAAAAGTGTTATTATGTAAAAATTTGATTTTTTTATTTACAGTGAAATAATAACAGAAGTCACAAATATCCTTAAATAAAATAAAAAATTAATTAAGGTAAATATATAAAAAATAAAAAATTAATAATTAAGAATATATTCATATTTCTTTTATAATTTAAAATAAATATTCTTATAAAAATAAGTCATTTCATTATATAATAAACTCATGGAAAATGTATAAATAACTACCTTATGGTTTCATTCAGTTTCAATTAGGGGAATCACACTGAAATTTCAATTTTGCCAATGCCACATCATCAATTTTAACGGTGTTAGTGTGATTTTCCTCTAATTGCTAACGGACGAAACCACATGTACCTCTTTATCGCAAAAAATACCACATTCCTCTGAGTGAAAATGAGTGAAAGTATATGGTAGTTATTTGTACTTTTCCCTAAATAAAATAAAGTAAATTCTTTTTTCATGTTAAGAGAAATTTTGGCTAGTTTTAATAAGTTTTCTTCTTTTTTTTTTTTTTTTTTTGTCAAATATCAGTTGAAATCTTTACAAGGCATTTTTACTTCTTCTTAGTCTTGATAAATGATAATATAGAGATTTTTTCATTTTAAATTTCAAAAATAAAGGGGTAGGAGATAGAGTATTCAACATCAACTCTTCCCTGACTCTTGAGGTATTAAATCACACTTGCAACACTATATGAAAACTAGTTAAAATGTCATCGGAGAAATGGAAGAGAGTGATTGGAAAAACTCACACTGTCAACTAATTGTTGGATCCTTAATCCAATATTTGGCTTATATGTAAGTATTCATGTGTTGTGGACTATTATATAAGGTTAAGCCCATTTAAAAGTGAACAATTGGGTTTAGATAATTTGGGCTTTAATGTATCTAAAGGGTATGGGTCTTTACTGTGTAAAGACTAATGGGTAATTTTAATTTTAATGATAGACTAAAATAGAAATAGCAAAAAAAAAAACATGATTGTTATCTTTATAATATGTGATAATAGTCCCTAAGTCATACGTATTATTATTTCACTTCTTTCTATATCTTATCCATAGAGAGAATATAGAGATTTTCTTTAAAAAAAGTAATGACTTAAAAGGCCAGCCGCGCATGTCTAATGTGATTTTAATTGATATGGATTGGGTAAATTTTTTATTGATTTGACATGAAATTGAGTTTTAGAGTTTGATTAATTTAAAATTTTTTCCAACAAGTGATATTAAAGCCGCTCATGTTGAATCATTAGGAATTACAATTTATGATTTTGTTGTTAGGCTAATATTTACATGTATATATACATGTTCACATTGTTAATGGATTATATATTTACTGAGCCATTTATGTCATTAATCGCGTTATGAATGTTGTTGGTGCCGAATAAAAAAAATAAAGTTGACGCGGTTTTTAGTCCATTGCATATATATATATATATATAAACACCTTTTGTGTTGTCTCGGCAAGTGTATATATGTATATGGATGCAGGTTTTTAAACTTTTCTTTTCTTTCTTTTGGTAATTCCTTCGGCCTTGGTATGCGAATCATTATTAATGTGTTAAGCATGCAATTTTTTATTGAAAAGGGCACAGGTTGCAATTTTGTTGTGGTTTTGATCTTCGATAAATGTAAAATGTGTGTATATATATACATATATATATATATATATATATATATATAATGTTTGTCATGTTGTGAATATGTGGGTATAGTTTTGAAATACAATAATGGTATAGCTTTTACAATTTTGGTTTATGGTACTCAGCATTTGTATATGTATAGCATGTTAAGGGGAACAAATTGCAATTGGTTGTGTTTTCTTGATTTGCAAACATGTACCTATACAAATTGTTTTGGTTTGTAAATTTGAGTAAACAGTTGAGCGGAGGTACTAGAGTAAGACTCGATTTATGTTCTTTTAAGGGCGAAAAAACCTGGTGGCCATACTCCTATTTTCTCAAATTCTATGGTTTTTATTTTTAAAGTGAATTTTGATCCATTTTTCTGCAAAACTACTTCCTTTTCACACTCTTTTACCTCTAATTCATTGGTATCCAAACCAGTAATCAACAATGATGAAATCACCAGTGAAAATTTTTCCAAACATATTGATGACTGGAAAATTCTTAGAATTTAAAAAGAATAAATTTATAAATCTTCCAAACTTTTTTTTCTCAAATCTAATTTTACTATCAAAACTGAGGAAAGGGATATACAAATTTTCAAACCCGTTAAAGAAATTCATCTTTTTTTCTTCAAAAATATAGGGAGAAATCCTATAAATACATTCATATCAGCCTTGTTCAAGTAGGAATCAAACCTCTTGTTAGGGAAGGTTTAGATACTTCTATATTAGCTGTCCTTAGAGATGCTAGGTTTACAAACTTTTTTTTATTCTTTGTTAGGAACTATAGAATCCAGTCTTAACAAAGGACCAATCAACTTCAGTTGGTATCCAAATATAACAGTATCTTTAGACGATAAAAATATTTTAAAGAGTATTATTTTACAAATTAAAACTCATAATTCTAGAATGCTTTTGGGTTTAATCCCAATCGCATTAATTCTTAATATTCATAAAGCAATGAGTTCTACTTTTGCTTCCAGACATCTTAAACACTCACCAAAAGGAGAAACTATTCTTTTGCAAATAGATCTTCCAGATCCAATACTGTTATTCCAAAAACTATCAAATGGAAAGATATTACCTTACCTGAAGAATGGATCTTAAAAGGTGCTACCCAACCTCAGTCTCCTAAAAAGACCTGAGCCAAATACTAACCTGAGAAATATATAACGGTTTTCAGGTGGTAGGGTTAAACTTACTTTTAACAGAAAGTCAACTAGTTCCAGATTTTTTGATGAAGCCTCTACTTCTTCTAATGTTAAATTGGGAAGAGCCTCTCAACTTCCTTCAGTTATATATGCTTCTTATCCAAAAAGACTAATCCAAATCACTTGTGTGCAACCAAGGTTTTCAACTTCTGACATACCAAGTTCTACGCTCTAAAATGTTAACTATTATACGACCATTCCGAGACTAGTCTATAATAATCAAAATCCAAACCCTAATGAAAAAGAAGAACCCATCGCCCCTTCTTCACCAACACCTTCTACAATCACCCAAAACATTATAGTAGAAATTAGTCTTTTGGAAAAACCTTTTTAAATTAATAAAAAGCTTCTTCATGAAGATTTTTATTCAAAGAAAAATGAATAACAAAGATTTGGTTCTTTCAAAACTTTTTGAATGAAAGAGATTTGATTTAAGAAAAATATTAGCTTTTTGTATCAAGTACAAAGTCCAAATGAAATTTTTTGACTGGTTTAAAATCCATGCAAGACAAAATGGCAAATAAAAAAGACTGTTAATCCCAGTAATACAAGGAATAAAACCCCTGAATGGAAGGCAGATGGTCATATTATCCAGTCTGAAGACCCTTCATAGAGGAAGATTTCTATTCCTTATGGTGATGCGAAAATAGAAGCAACAACCTTCAAACTCATTCTGGAAAATGACACTAGGAACATTCAAAATGTTGTTGCCCAAAATAATTTTTAAATGCTCATCTTTCAACCACAGGCAAAGAGCTTACTAGGATAGAAGGTTTTATCCAGAAGTCTGTTAATCCTCCTATTGTTATTAAGACTTCTGAGTTTGTCAAGCCAGTAGACCAAAAGCTTAAGAACCCAGTCTTAATCCCTTTCAAGTCTCCGAGTCCAGCCAATAACATATCCAAATGAACAAACTTGAGTTTGTTCAAGCCATTAAAGAACAGCAAAGTAATATAGAATATTTTTTTAGCTTTAGCACCTCTAGGCAAATAGCATAAGATACTCATTCATCTGCCCATAATAGGACTATCAGTGTTTTATATCAAAACCAAGACTCTTCTAAGGAATCAGAAATAAACTAGAAACCTTCTGATTATGAACCTCAAGTCAATAAGTTAACCTGGTTAAACATTATTCCTATGATTACTGCTCCAGACATAGGTTTAGAAAACCAACCCAATGCCTTGGTCCAGTCTAGGTTCAATGCCTCTTCTGTCTATGAGTGGAATTTAGATGGAATGATAGAATATAACATCCTTAGCCCCCTTCAGCAGATGACTATGGCAGCGAATGCCTATAAAACCCAGACATGAACCACATATAAAGCCATAGCTGAGCTCTTTATAGTAGGTTTTTCAGGGTAACTCAAAGGCTGGTGGGATTATTGCCTTATCTTAGACCAATAGTCTCAAATCTTAAATGGTGTCTAAATTTTTAAAAATAGTACACCGATCTTAGATGATAGAGGAAACCCCGCCCAAGATGCAGTTTCCACACTCATTTTAACCATTTCCCTTAATTTTGTATAACATTTAAGCCACTTAAAAGATAAAAATGTTAAGCTCTTTAGTAACCTTATGTGTAAAAAACTTAGTGACTTCTAAACTTATAAAAACACTTTTCCTAACTAGGGTAATGCTTAGGGAAGGCTCAAAATAATTTTTTTGGAAAGAAAAATTCCTTGTAAGATTTCACAAAATTCTTGGAGAAAAGGTTAAAAACAACATTAGACAAGCCTATGGTAACCAAATCCCTTATGATCAGTTTACTTATGGTGAATTAATTAGTCTGAACCAAAAAGAAGGACTAAAGATCTATTAAGACCTAAAACTCCAGAGACATTTAAAATGAGAAGTGAAACAAACTAGGAAGGAATTTGGAGATTTTTGCTAAGAGTTTGATTATAACTCATTCAAATTAAATCTTGTACTAGTGACTGTAAAAAGGAACCTTTTAAGAAATCTTAACATTCATATAAACATAAGAAGTCTTATAGCTCGTACCAAGATAGGGATGATCCATACTATAAAAAATCTTCTTCATCCAAAAAGACTTCCAAACCCTATAAAAAATCCAAAACCAAAACTAAGGGTAAAGCCAACTTTAAGGACATCACCTACTATAAATGTGGTAAAAAAGGTCATACCCAGAAGTTTTGTAGATTATACTTTAGACTCCATAAGTTAGGACTAAAAAAAGAAGTCATCCAAAAGATTTCAGTTCTTCTAGTAGAGTCCTCTAAGTCTAGTGTTCTAAACTTTTCAGAAGATGAGAGACCTCTTCAGGTTGATGAAAATTTATTATTATTAAATTAGAGTTTAAAGCCAAACAACAAAGAGATTCAAATTTAATCTAGTCTCTTATTTCTAAATAAAAATTTGATGATTCTGATTCTGGTTCAGAAGACTAAATCGGAAATCATAAACCATAAACCTAGAATGTTGAGAAAAGGTTTCAGATCTTCTAGAGAATTTTATCAATGATTTAAATGTTCTGAGAGAAATCACTTCTCAAAAATATTTAATTCAAGTCAAAATTATCTTTTCAAATGTTTTTCAATTGGAAAAAATTACATTATTTGATACAGGTGCTGATCTTAGCCATATCAGATATGATTTGGTTCCAAAACGATATCATCAAAAGACTAAAGAAAGGCTTACTGCAGCAAATGAATCTGACTTAACTATTGGAGGCAAAGTGAAAGTCTTAGTAGTTGAAGGAGATGTTGCATTAAAAAGTCTTTTCATTCTAGCAAAAAGATCTTAAATCTATGGTCATTATATGGACTCCTCTTATCGACATGATAATGCCCTATACAGTTTCTAAAAAATGAATTTCTTTCAAAGCCAGAAATGAAAAAGTGGTTTTTCCATTTGTTGAAAAATAAAAAACAAGAAATTTAAACGTTCTTAAAGTATATTCAATCTGTAATTATTCCATCAATGCTTTAATTAAAAGCAAATAAACACATTTGATGCATTTGAAATAGGATGTGAATTTTCAAAGAATTTAAACACAACTTCAAAATGATTTTGATAAAAGAAAGATTTTTTATTTCCAAAATCAAATTGAAACTCAAATTTGTTCTGATATTCTAAATACATTTTGGAGCAGGAAACAACATATAGTTGACCTGCCATATGAAAAAAATTTGATGAACGTCAGATTCTAACTAAAGCTAAACCTATCCAAATGAATGAAACTTTAGAAAAATATTATAATGAAGAAATTCAAGATCTAGAGTCTAAGGGCTTAATTTCCAAGTCTAGGTCACCCTAGTCTTATACAGCTTTCTATGTTAACAAAAATAGTGAAATAGAAAAAGGGACTCTTAAAATAGTTATTAATTATAAACCCTTAAACAAGGCTTTAAAATGGATTTAATATCCAATTCCAAACAAAAAAGATTTGCTTTAAAAACTCCATTCTGCTTTTATATTTTTAAAATTTAATATGAAATCTGGTTTTTGGCAAACTCAAATTCATCCAAAGGATCATTATAAAACTGCATTCACACTTCCTTTTAGTTAATATGAGTGGAATATCATGCCTTTTGATTTAAAAAATGATCCATCAGAATTTCAAAGAATCATGAACGACATTTTCAATCCTTATTCCAAATTCTACATTATCTACATAGATGATGTACTCATTTTTTCAAACTCTATTAAGTAGTATTTCAAACATCTACAAACCTTTTTCCATGCTACTAAGCAAAATGATTTAGTAGTTTCCAAATCAAAAATATCTTTTTTCCAAACTCGTGTTTAATTTTTGGGTCACTATACTACTCAAGGAACCATAACACCAATTGAAAGATCCATTGCTTTTGCATCTAAGTTCCCTGACAAAATCTTAGATACAACTGAATTACAAAGGTTCTTAGCAAGTCTAAATTATATTTTAAATTTATGTCCAAACATTAACCGTCTTGCCAAACTATTGCATGGTAGGTTAAAAAAGCATCCACTACCATGGTCAAACCATCATACTAAGATTGTCAAACAAATCAAAAAATAAGTTTTAGAAATCTCATGCTTGTATATAGCAGATCCATCAGCACCCAAAATAGTGGAAACTGATGCTTCAAAATTAAGATATGGGGGTATTCTGAAACAAGTTTAAAATGGGTGGGAATGCATAGTCCAATATAAATCAGTACACTAGAATGATTGTCAAAAGAATTACTCCACAATAAAAAAAGAAAATTCTTTCAATTTTTTTATGCATTACCAAATTTTAAAAGAATAGACTATAAGTCTACAAAAAAAATTTTACAAAAAAATATTCAAAATATTACCTCCAAATAGATTTTTGCTCGATGGCAAGCTATCCTTTCGATATTTCATTTTGATATTGAATATATTAAAGGAGATACAAATTCTATTCATAATTTTCTAACTAGAGAATTTCTTCAAAACATGTCCTGATACCTAGAATATCAAAAGATAAAGGCAAAGCCCCTGCAAACACCACGCCAAACTAAAGAGGGGAAAAACCCCAAGCCTAAATACTAAAACCTTCCAAACCTTCTTCAGCCCAACTTATAAAATCCTAGATGGACGTTTTCCTCGAAGAAGAAAACTATGAGGCCTAAAAACATGCCCAAATCCAAACCTGGGTTAAATAACTAGCCCAATCTCCAGAACTTATCCTAGCTCTTCAAAATCTGTCGCAAGCCTCTCAGGCTTCGGCTCAAATACCACCATCATCCAAATCATCCTCAAAAGAGCATAAAGGTAAAGCTCCTTTATTGATTTCCAAAAAACCAAAGATGGAGATTTCTTCTCAGCCAAACCCATCTCAAATGATTTTAAACTTGGCTTTTTCTCAAATTGTTTTATCATAAGAAAAATAAGTTTTGATGCCCAGCTCAAATTATTTAGAAAAAAATCTATTTTCAAAATATACTGACTATAGAGGAAGGATTTTATAGTAAAAAACCTACTAAGGCAGTATCCAAATTTTTTCCAAAAGGATGGTATTATAAATCGTGAGATAAATCAAACCTACAACCATTTTACCAAGCAGTTTTGGAAGTAGCTAGCTCCGCTAAATTCAAACACTTTAAAAAGGATCAAAAACATCCAAATCCTTCTTATTCAACATGCACCATCTAAAAGATTATTCATCCTATGGAATGGGGTAAAGATTTGAATGGGTTAAAAGCTTTTCCTGCTGACCTTCATACCTAGCTTAACTATTATCAATTCTATAACTATTGGGACTATCAGCAAGCCTGGTTCAACTCTTTCCTTATTTGAAATGGTAGTTACAACCACTCATGGTTATTTTATTTTGATAAAGAATTCCAAACTGCCAAACTTCCATTCTGGTTCATTCAATGGTGGAATTACTTCAAAAATGTCCCTAACTCACTTATCCCTAAAAGTAAAACCCTGTTATGACATCTTCAGAACCCATTACAAACCTATAAAAATTAAAAGAAGATTAAACCTTTTTCTCATTTTTCGTTTAAAATTCTTTCTGCCCTGGGTATGTGTATGTACTTTCATTATAACAATACATAGGATGGACAATGTATTATCACTAGAAGATTTAAAGTCAAATGGTGGTATGCCTTTGCCTTCAGAGAAAAGATCACTACCACAGTGGTCCAAAATTAGTTAGTCAAGAATAATCTTCTTCAAAGTTCGAAAGAAATGACAACTTTTCTAGCTCAGAAGTTGTTTATTATGCCATGACTAGCCGCAGCTCAATTAGAAGATGATTTTTTCCAAATTGTTTAGCAAATTATAGAAAATAAGTCAACTGGCTCAAAACTGGGATCTTCCAAGCTAGGATCCTCCAAACTAGCTTCATCCTCCAGTTTTAGTTCTTTTAAACCTATCATAAACCTTAGAGATGACAATGAAGATGACTGCTTTGGAATTCTCCCTCCAATACAATAATAGTCTTCCAGAGACAAATAATTTATTCACCTTGTGTAAAGGTTCTCTGCCACCTATTTAAAGTAGATTAAAAAGAAAGTAAAATTATTAGTAGATAATGGACAAAAATATCTTTATCCTATCCACCACTAGGTCTAAAAGTAGCATGATGAAGAAAGAGAGATTCCCTGCTATCCTTATTAGCTTTACCAAACTTCCATGCATATTAAGGAATAGAAGTTTTCTACTTTCTAATGTGGAATCGCACCTACAAAATAAGGGAAAGATGATAAGTCTACCCTTTAAAGGCCTCTATAAATTGGGATGCTCATCTGCAACAAATCAGGGTTCTTCTTAGGAAGAAAAAAATAGTGTTTAGTATTCACAAAAAGTCTTTTCTTGTACTAAACCTCCAAACTTCCAAACACTGGAGTTTTGTAGCTCTATATAATTTACAAATTGTAAATTATTTTCAAAAGTATATAAAGGTACCAAAAGACGCCTAAGGATTCCAAAGGGTAAGATGCAGAAGTGAAAATCACAGTGCCTAGCCTCACGCTCTATTAAGAGGTTATCAAACCAAAATGTAAACAAATTTCACAAAATTTTTGGTGTGCAGGATCTCTATTCTAGGCAAGTGCAGAGCATATATTCTGTTACTTAAAGAATGAAAAAGATAAAATAATATTTAGAAAATATACCTTCATATACTTTTGAAAATAATTTACAATTTGTAAATTATAAACAGATATAAAATTCAGTGTTTGAAATTTTGGAGGTTTAGTACAAGAAAGGGTTTTCCGTGAATACTAAACACTAATTTTTTTTCTTCCTAAGAAGACCCCTGATTTGTTGCAGATGAGCATCCCAATTTATAGAGACATTTGAAGGGCAGACTTGCCATATTTCCCTTCTTCTGTAGGTGTGATTCCATATTGGAAAGTAAAAAATTTTGTTACTTTATATGCGTGGAAGTCTAGCAGAGCCGATAAAGATAGTAAGGAATCTCTCTTTATTCATCATGCTGCTTTTGGACTTGGTGGTGGACAAGATAAAGATGTTTTTATCCATTTTCTACCAATAATTTTATTTTTACATTTTTTTTAATTTACTTTTGACAAGTAGTAAAGAACCTTTATACGAGGTGAAGAAAATGTTTATCTCTAGAAGACTATCTTTGTATTTGAGGGGAAATTTCAAAGCAATCATCTTCATTGTCATCCTCAAGGTCTATGATAGGTTCAGAATGATTAGAACTGGAGGATGAAGCTAGTTTGGAGGATCCTGGCTTGGAAGATCCCGATTTTGAGGCAGTTAACTTATTTTTCATAATTTACTGACAATTTGGCAAAAAAATCATCTTTTGACTGAACTGTGGCTAACAGTGGCATCATAAATGACTTTTGAGATAAAAAAAATTATCGTTTCTTTAAACTTTGAAGAAGATTATTCTTAACTAACCAATTTTGGACTACTATGGTAGTGATCTTTTCTCTAAAGGTAAAGGTATCCTACCATTTGACTTTAAATCTTTTAGTGAGAACATATTATCCATCCTGTGTATTATTGTAATTAAAGTAGTATAGACATACCTAGGGCAAAAAGAATATTGAATAGAAAATGAGAAAAGGGTTGAATCTTCTTTCAATTTCTGTAGGTTTATAGTGGGTTTTGAAGAGGTCATAATAGGGTTTCGCTTTATGAATAAGTGTTTCAGGGACATTTCCGAAGTAATTCCACCATTGAATGAACCAGAATGAAAGTTTGGCAGTTTAGAATTCCTTATCAAAATAAAATAACTATGAGTGGTTGTAACCATTATTTTGAATAAGGAAGGAGTTGAACCAAGCTTGCTAATAGTCCCCACAGTTATAGAATTGACAATGGATAAGCCAAGTATGAAGGTCAGTAAGGAAAAGTTTTAACTCATTCAAATCTTTACCCCATTCCATAGGATGAATAATCTTTTGGATGGTGCAGGTTGAATAAGAAGGATTTGGATGTTTTTTAACTTTTTTGAAATGTTTGAATTTGGCAGAGCTGGCTACTTCCAAAATTGCTTAGTAAAATGGTTGCGATGATTTATCCCACGGTTTGTAATACCATCCTTTTGGAAAAAGTTCGGATACTGCCTTGGTAGGTTTTTTATCACAAAATCCTTCCTCCATGATTAGTATATTTTGCAAATGGATTTTTTCTAAATAATTTGAGTTGGGTCTCAAAACTTATTTTTCTTATATAAAACAATTTGAGAAGAAGCTAAGTTTGAAATCATTTGAGATAGATTTTACTGAGAAGAAATCTCCATCTCTGATTTTTTAAAAATTAGTAAAAGAGTTTTACCTTTGTCCTCTTTTAAGAATGATTTGGAAGATGGTCGTATTTGACCTGAACCTTGAGAGGCTTGAGACAGATTTTGAAGAGCCAGAATAAGTTCTGGAGATTAGGTTAGTTATTCAACCTAGGTTTAGATTTGGGCTTATTTTTGGGCCTCAGAGTTTTCTTCTTCGAGGATAATATCCATCCAGGATTTTATAAGCTGGGCTAAAGAAAGTTTGTAAGGTTTTGGTATTTGGGTTGGTGTTTGGGCTTGGGA
Source organism: Macaranga tanarius (assembly GCA_949673435.1). Classification (NCBI taxonomy): domain Eukaryota; kingdom Viridiplantae; phylum Streptophyta; class Magnoliopsida; order Malpighiales; family Euphorbiaceae; genus Macaranga; species Macaranga tanarius. The sequence continues at coordinate 11,383 of CATIWO010215326.1, forward strand.
TTTTCCCTCACCATAGTTTGGAATGCTATTTGCAGGGGCTTTGCCCTTATCTTTTGATTTTTTAGGTATTATGACCTTTTTTTGAAGAAATTCTCTAGTTAGATAGGACTAGAATTTGTATCTCCTTTAATATATTCAATATCAAAATCAAATATATAAAGAATAGCTTGCCATCAAGCAAAAATCTATTTGGACAAAATATTTTGAACATCTTTTTATAAAACTTCTTTTGCAGACTTACAGTCTATTCTTAAAAGAAATTTTTTAGTTCAAAAGATCACTTTGAAATTTGGTGATGCATAAAACAATTGAAAGAATTTCCTTTTTTTATTGTGGAGTAATTCTTTTGACAACCATTCCAGTGTGTTGATGTATACTGTACTATGCATTTTCACCCAATTTAAACTTCTTTCAGAATACCCTCATATCCTCATTCTAAAGCATCAGTTTCCACTATATTCGATGCTGATGGATCCACTATATGTAGGCATGAAATTTCTAAAACTTATTTTTTGATTTGTTTGACAATCTCAGTATGATGGTTTGACTGTGGTACTGGATTTTTTTTAACCTATCATGCAATGGTTTGGCAAGATGGTTAATGTTTGGACAGAAATCTAAAAAATAATTCAGACTTCCTAAGAACCTTTACAATTTGGTTTTATTTAAGATATTATGAGGGAACCTAGATGCAAAAGTAAGGGATCTTTCAATTGGTGTTATGGTTCCTTGAGTAATATAGTGACTAAAAAAATAAACACGAGTTTGGAAAAGAGAGATTTTTAATTTGGAAACTACAAAACCAATTTTCTTGTCAACATGGAAAAAGGCTTATAGATGTTTGAAATACTACTCTATAAAGTTTGAAAAAATGAGTACATCATCTATATAGACAATGAAGAATTTAGAATAAGGATTGAAAATGTCATTCATGATCCTTTGAAATTTTGATGGAGTATTTTTTAAACTAAAAGGTATGACATTCCACTCATACTGACCTAAAAGAACTCTGAATGTAGTTTCATAACTATCCTTTAGATGAATTTGAAGTTGCTAAAAACTAGATTTCATATCAAATTTTGAAAATATGAAAGCAGAATGGAGTTTTTAAAGCAAATCTTTTTTGTCTTGAATTGGATATTGAATCCATTGTAAAGCCTTGTTTGAGGGTTTATAATTAACTAATATAGGAGTTCCTCTTTCTATTTCACTATTTTTGTTGACATAGAAAGTTGTACAATACTAGGGTGACCTAGCCTTAGAAACTAAGCCCTAGACTCTAGATCTTAAATTTCTTCTCTACAAAGTTTTTCTAGAGTTTCATTCATTTGGTTTTGGATTTTTTAAAGGGTTTGGAAGTATTTTTGAATAAAAAAGATTTTTTATAGTATGGATCATCCTTAGCTTGGTACGAGCTATAAGTCTTCTTATGTTTATATGAATGTTTGGTTTAATTGAAAGGTTTCTTTTTATAGTCACTAGTATAAGATTTACTTTGAATGGGATTATAATTAAACTGTTGGCAAAAATCTCCTAATTCCTTGCTAGTTTATTTCATTTCCCATTTTAAATATCTCTGGAGTTTTAGGTCTTGACAGATCTTTAGTCCTTCCTTTTGGGTAAAACTAATTAATTTACCATAAGTAAACTGATCATAAGGGATCTGGTTACCTAGGCTTGTCTAATGTTGTCTCTAACCTTTTCTCCAAGAATTTTGGGAAATCTTGTAAGGAATTTTTCTTTCCAAAAATGTTGGTTTGAGTCTTCTTTAAGCATTACCCTAGTTAGGAAAGTGTTTTTATAAGTTTGGAAGTCACTAAGCTTCTTACACCTAAGGTTACTAAGGAGCTCGCATTTTTATCTTTCAGGTGGCTTGGATCTCCTATGAAATGAAGGGAAATAGTTAGAATGAGTAGGGAAACTGTAGCATCTATAGGGTTCCCTCTATCATCTTAAATTGGTGTACCATCTTTAAAAGTTTAGACAACATTTAAGATTTGAGATTGTTATTCTAAGGTAAGGTGATAATCCTACCAGCCTTTGAGATGCCCTAAAAAACCTGCTATAAAGAGCTCAGCTATAGCTTTATTTATGATTCTTATCTAGGTTTTATAGGCGTTAGCTGCTATAGTCATCTGTTGAAGGAGGCTAAGGATGTTATATTCTATCATTCCGTCCAAATTTCACTCATAGACAGAAGAGGCATTGAACCTAGACTGGACTAAGGCATTGGGTCAGTTTTCTAAACCTATGTCTGGAGCAGTAATCCTAGGAACAGTGTTTAACCAGGTTAACCTATTAACTTGAGGTTCATAATCAGGATGTCTTTGGTTTATTTTTTATTCCTCAGAAGAGTTTTAGGTTTGATCTAAAACACTGATGGTCCTATTATGGGCATATAAAGGAGTATCTGGTACTACTTGCCTAGAAGTGCTAGAGCTAGAAATATGTTTTATATTACTCAGTTGTTCTTTAATGGCTTGAACAAACTCAAGATTGTTAGTTTAAATTTGTTGTTGGTTGGACTTAGAGACCTAAAAGGGCTTAAAGATAGGGTTCTTAAGCTTTTGGTCTACTACTTTGACAGACTTAGGATTCCTAATAACAATAGGAGGATTAACAGACCTTTGGATAAAACCTTATATCCTAGTAAGTTGTTTGCCTATGGTTGAAAGATGAGAATTTAAAAAATTATTTTGGGCAACAACATTTTGAATATTCCTAAAGTTATTTTGGAGGATGAGCTTGAAAGGTGCTACGTCTATTTCCGCATCACCATAAAGAATAGAACTCTTTCGCTGTGGAGGGTCTTTAGATTAAATAATCTGGCTATCTACCTTCCATTCAGGAATTTTATTCCTTGTAGTGATAGGATTAATAGTTTTTTTTGTTTTTATTATTTAAAAGGATATGAAATGCCATTTTGTCTTACATGGATTTTAAGCTAGTCAAAAAATTTCATTTGGACTCTATACTCGATATAGAAAGCATAATATTTTTCTTAAATCAAATTTCTTTCATTTAAAAAGTTTTGAAAGAACCAAATTTTTTTAGTTCATTTTTCTTTCAATAAAAATCTTCATGAATAAGTTTTTTATTAATTTGAAAAAGTTTTTCCAAAACACTAATTTATGCTGTGATGTTTTAGGTGATTACAGAAGGTGTTGGTGACTAAGGTGCGATGGGTTCTTCTTCTTCATCAAGGTTTGGATTTTGATTATCATATACTAATTTTGGAATGGTCGTATGATAGTCAACATCATCGTCCAATATACATCAGCACACTGGAATGATTGTCAAAAGAATTACTCCATAATAAAAAAGAAAATTCTTTCAATTATTATATGTATTACCAAATTTCAAAGTGATCTTTTAAACTAAAATTTTCTTTTAAGAATAGATTGTAAGTTTGCGAAAGAAGTTTTACAAAAAGATGTTCAAAATATTGCATCCAAACAGTTTTTTTTATTGTGGAGCAATTCTTTTGACAATCATTCCAATGTGCTGATGTATACTAGACTATGCATACCTATGCATTTTGAACTTATTTCAGAATACCCCCATATCCTAATTCTGAAGCATTAGTTTCCACTATTTTGGGTGCAGATGGATCTACTATATACATACATAAGATTTTTAAAACTTATTTTTTTATTTATTTGACAATCTTAGTATGATGGTCTGACCATGGTCTTGGTGCTTTTTTAACATATCATGCAATGGTTTGGCAAAACGGTTAATATTAAAATAGAAATCTAAAACATAATTCAAACTTCCTAAGAACCTATGTAATTTGGTCTTATCTAAGATTTTGTCAAGGAACTTAGATGCAAAAGCAAAGGATTTTTCAATTGGTATTATGGTTACTTAAGTAATATAGTGACCTAAAAAATAAACATGAGTTTGGAAAAGATAGATTTTTTATTTGGAAACTACTAAACCATTTTTCTTGGCAACATGGAAAAAGGTTTGTAGATGTTTGAAATGCTGCTCAATGAAGTTTGAAAAAATGAGTACATCATTTATGTAGACAATGCATAATTTGGAATAAGGATTGAAAATGTCATTCGTGATCCTTTGAAATTCTGATGCATCATTTTTTAAACCAAAAGGCATGACATTCCACTCATACTGGCCAAAAGAACTCTGAATGCAGTTTTATAACGATCCTTTGGATGAATTTGAATTTGCCAAAAACTAGATTTCATATTAAATTTTGAAAATATAAAAGCATAATGGAGTTTTTGAAGCAAATCTTTTTTATTTCAAATTGGATATCGAATCCATTTTAAAGCCTTATTTAAGGGTTTATAATTAATAACTAATTTATGAGTTCCTCTTTCTATTTCACTATTTTTATTGACACAAAAAGCTACACAAGACTAGGGTGACCTAGACTTAGAAATTAAGCTCTTAGACTCTAGATCCTGAATTTTTTCTCTACAATATTTTTCTAGAGTTTCTTTCATTTGGATTGGTTTAGCTTTAGTTAGAATCTGATGTTCATCAAAATCTTTTTTATTTGGCAGGTCAACTATGTGTTATTTCCTGCTCCAAAAAGCATTTAGAATATCATAATAAATTTGACTTTCAATTTGATTTTGGAAATCAAAAATATTTTTTTAATAAAATCATTTTGAAGTTATGTTTGAATTATTTAAAAATTCACATCCTGTTTCAAATGTATCAAATGTGTTTGTTTGCCTTTAATTAAAGCATTGATGGAATAATTATAGATTGAATATGCTTTAAGAAGGTTTAAATTTCTTATTTTTGGTTTTTCTACAAATGGAAAAACTACTTTTGCATTTTTGGCATTGAAAGAAATTTCTTTTTTAGAAACTTAGGGCATTATCATGTCGATAAGAGGAGTCCCTATAATGACCATAGATCAAAGATCTTTTGCCAGAATGAAATGACTTCTTAATGCAACATCTCCTTCTAATACTGAGGCTTCCACTTTACCTCCAATAGTTAACTCATAATCATTTGCTGCAATAATCCTTTCTTTGGTCTTTTGATGATCTTATTTTAGAACCAAATCATATCTGATATGGCTAAGATCAACACCTGTATCAAATAATGTAATTATTTCTAATTGAAAATCATTTGAAAAGATAATTGACTTGAATTAAATATTTTTGAGAAGTGATTTCTCTCAGAACATTTAAATTATTGATAAAATTCTCTAGAAGATCTCAAACTTTTTCCAGACATTCCAGGGTTTGTGGTTCATAATTTCCTTGTTGGTTATCTGAACCAGAATCAGAATCATTAGATTTTTATTTGGAAATAAGAGTAGATTAAATTTGAATCTCTTTGTTGTTTGGCCATAAGTTCTTTGAGTTCTAACTTAATGGCTTTAAGTTTCTTCTAGAGATCTTGAATGGTACCTACCAGGGCTTTAGACTTTTTCTTACCTTTATCTAAAATGGTGGTAAGATCATAAGCACTCTTGCTGATAGAGGGTAAGACAGAAGCATAAGGCATCTGTGAAGGTTTATCACCTATAGTTTAGAGGTGTCTATCTACACACTCTTTTGGAAGTTTGGAATCATTAAGGTGTTTAATGGTTTCAAGGATAAGTTCTTGATCCCTAGTAAGCACATTAATGTTTTTTTATGGTTTTTTAGATTATGAACTAGACTATTGGTTCGAACCTAAGAATATAGTTATTTCATCAACCTGAAGAGGTCTCTCATCTTTTGAAGAGTATGGAACACTAGACTTAGATAACTCTATTAGAAGAACTAAAATCTCATTGAGGATTTTTTCTTCTAATCCTAACTTATGGAGTCTAGAGTTTAATCTACAAAACTTCTAGGTATGACTTTTTCTACCACATTTATAACAGGTGATGTCCTTAAAGTTGGCTCTACCATTAGTTTTAGTTTTGAATTTTTTAAAAGGTTTGGAAGTCTTTTTGAATTAAGAAGATTTTTATAGTATGGATTATCCCTAGCTTGGTACGAGCTATGAGACTTCTTATGTTTATGTGAATGTTTGGATTTCTTGAAAGGTTTTTTTTATAGTCATAGTACAAGATTCAGTTTAAATGAGATTATAATCAAACCATTGGCAGAAATCTCCTAATTCCTTCTTAGTTTATTTTATTTCCCATTTTAAATGTCTCTAGTGTTTTAAGTCTTGACAAATCTTTAGTCCTTCTTTTTGAGTAATACTAGTAAATTCACTATAAGTAAACTAATCATAAGGGATCTTATTACCGTAGGCCTGTCTAATGTTATTTTTTACCTTTTCTCCAAGAATTTTGGGCAATCTTACAAGGAATTTTTCTTTCCAAAAATGTTGGTTTGAGTCTTCCCTAAGCATTACCCTGGTTAGGAAAGTATTTTTATAAGTTTGGAAGTCACTAATTTTCTTACACCTAAGGCTACTAAGGAGCTCAGTATTTTTATCTTTCAGGTGGCTTGGATCTCCTATAAAATGAAGGGAAATAGTTAGAATAAGTGTGGAAACTGCATCTCCTATAGGGTTCCCTCTATCATCTAAGATCGGTGTACCATCTTCAAAAGTTTGGACAACATTTAAGATCTGAGACTGTTGGTCTAAGGTAAAGTGATAATCCTACTAGCCTTTAAGTTGCCTTGGAAAACCTATTATAATGAGCACGATTATTGCTATATTTATGGTTCCTATCTGGGTTTTATAAGTGTTAGCTACCATAGTTATATGTTGAAGGAGGCTAAGGATGTTATATTCTGTCATTCCATCCAAATTTCACTCAAAGACAGAAGAGGCATTAAACCTAGACTGGACCAAGGCATTGGGTTAGTTTTTTAGACCTCTATCTAGAGTAGTAATCCTAGGAATAGTGTTTAACTAGGTTAACCTATTGACTTGAGGTTCATAATCAGAAGGTTTCTAGTTTATTTCTGATTCCTCATAAGAGTCTTGGGTTTTATTTAAAACACTGATAATCCTATTATGGGCATATGAAGGAGTATCTGGTGCTACTTACCTAGAGGTACTACAACTAGAAATATATTCTATATTACTCAGTTGTTCTCTAATGGCTTGAACAAACTCAAGTTTGTTAGTTTGGATCTGTTGTTGGCTGGACTTGGAGACCTGAAAGGGCTTAAAGACTGGGTTCATAAGCTTTTGGTCTACTGGATTGACAGACTTAGGAGTCCTAATAACAATAGGAGGATTAACAAACTTCTGGATAAAACCTTATATCCTAGTAAGTTCTTTGCCTATGGTTGAAAAATGAGCATTTGAAAAATTATTTTGGGCAATAATATTTTGAATGTTCCTAGAGTCATCTTTTAAGATAAGTTTGAAAGGTGTTGCTTCTATTTCCGTATAACCATAAGGAATAGAAATCTTCCACTATGAAGGGTATTCAGATTGGATAATCTGACCATCTGCCTTCCATTCAGAGGTTTTATTTCTTGTAAGGATTAATAGTCTTTTTTGTTTTTAATTTTTTAAAAGGATATGAAATGCCATTTTATCTTGCATGGATTTCAAACTAGTCAAAAATTTCATTTGGAATCTGTACTCGATATAGAAAACGTAGTATTTTTCTTAAATCAAATCTCTTTCATTCAAAAAGTTTTGAAAGAACTAAATCTTTTTTAGTTCATTTTTCTTTGAATAAAAATCTTCATGAAAAAACATTTTATTGATTTGAAAAGGTTTTTTCAAAACACTAATTTCTGCTATAATGTTTTGGGTGATTGCAAAAGGTGTTGGTGAAGAAGGGGCAATGGGTTCTTCTTCTTCATCAGGGTTTGGATTTTGATTATCATAGATTGGTCTCGAAATGGTCATATGATAGTTAACATTTTGGAGCATAGAACTTAGTATGTCAGAAGTTAAAAACCTTGGTTGCACACAAGTGGTTTGAATTAGTTATTATGAATAAGAAGCATAAATAACTGAAGGAAGTTGAGAGGCTCTTCCTAAGTCAATAGTAGAAGAAGTAGAGGCTTCATTAGAAAATCTAGAGCTGGTTGACTTTCTGTCAAAAGTAAGTTTGACCTTACCATTTGAAAACTATTTTATGTTTCTCAGGTTAGTGTTTGGCTCACATCTTTTAGGAGACTGAGGTTGGGTAGCACCTTCTAAGACCCATTCTTCAGGTAAGATAATGTCTTTCCATTGGATGGTTCTTAAAATAACAATATTAGATCTGGAAAGATCTATTTGCAAAAGAATGGTTTCTCCTTTTGGTGAGCGTTTAAGATGTCTGGAAGTAAAAGCAAAAATCATTGCTTTGTAATGAACCATAAAAATTAATACGATTGGGATTGAACCTGAAAGCATTCTATAATTATGAGTTTTAATTTGTAAAACAATACTCTTTAAAATATTTTTATCCTTTAAAGAGACTATTATATTTAGATAGCAGCTGAAGTTGATTGGTCCTTTATTAAGACTGGATTCTACCGTTCCTAACAAAGAATTAGAAAACGTTTATAAACCTATCATCCCTAAGGACAGCTAAGATGGAAGTATCTAAACCTTCCCTAGTAAGACGTTTAATTCCTACCTAAACAAGGCCGATATGAATGTATTTATAGGATTTCTTCCTATGTTTTTTAAGAGATTTTGAAGAAAGAAGATGAATTTCTTCAAAGGGTTTGGAAATTTGTATGTCCCTTTCCTCAGTTTTGATAGTAAAATCAGATTTGAGAAAAAAAAGTTTGGAATATTCATAAATCTATTTTTTAAAAATTTTGAGAATTTCTCAGTCATCAATATGTTTGAAAAAAATCTTCGATGGTGATTTCATCGTTGTTAATTACTCGTTTAGATTCTAATGAATTGGAGATAGAAGAGTTTGAAACGGAAGTAGTTCTGCATAAAAATGGATCTAAATTCATTTTAAAAATAAAACCACAGAATTTAATAAAATAGGAGTATGACCACCAATTTTACTGCCCTTAAAACAACACAAATCGGGGCTTACTACTGTGCCCCTCTCAACTGCTTACTCAAAATTACAGACTCGCAACCCCCCTAGTTGCCCAGTTGGCTTCGATACCAAAAGACTCCCAAGGATTCCAAGGTGTAAGATGCAAAAATGAATATCACAGAAAATCACAGTGCCTATAAATACACACACACACACACACACACACATACAATTTTTATTTGATTAAAAAAAATGTAGCAATGCAATTAAGGAAAAAAAATTTTAGTTCAATTTTTGCAATTAAGGTATTTTGGATACAATTTTAAATTCAAATAAAGGTATGGTTTTATATATATATTAAAATAAATTAGTTGAAGGAACATCTTACCAAAGTCAGCTCTTTTGTGGATGGTAATTTATTTAAAAATATAACGGTTGTGTGCATGTAACTTATGTGAATATTGATCAGCTCCAAGAAAGGTTATTATTTAACAGAATTGCATGTACATTTGTGGTAATAAACATGTGATGATTATTTAGTTTTACATATGAATAATAAATCGGTCCAAAGGAAGATTCATTATTCAATATGTTACTTATTGTCAGTGTTTGATTACTACACCAAGATATCACTTACAAGTTAACACTGTCGTACAAATACATAATATTAATGGAGTGTCTGATATCTTGAGATGGAGTTTACCTTTATTTAAATTTATTATTTATTTTATTTTAGAACTTATGAGCTTGTTTTGATTATTTGTTGTTCTCTGTTCAGTTATGAATACTCCTGCTAATTTTACTACCAACATCAAATCAATTTTTATGGTATATGGCACTGACTTCTAAGTCATGGCAAGGGAACCTTTTGATTGTTCTCGGAGTTATGATGATTTTGAAGAAGGTCATTCCGGAAGCATTTAAGGGCAGAATGTATGAAAAGACAACTATGATTAAAAATTTCCCTACAAAAATTGAAAAGAGGTTTATCAAGACTGAAAAGGCTAAAATTTATACGCTCTTCACAAAACTAATTTCAATAAGATATTAAGGTTAAGGCAATATCAGAAAGCACATCATGGAGATGTCTCATCTTGCTTTTAAGTTGAAAGCACTTAAGCTAGACCTCTCTGAGGACTTATTAGTACATTTGGTTTTGATATTCCTTCTAACACAGTTTAGCCAATTTAAGATGAGCTATAATTTTCAGAAACAAACTTAGTCTCTAAAGGAGCTCATCTCACACTATGTTTAGGAAGAGAAAAGGTTGAAGCAAGATAAGACAGAAAGTGCTCACCTGACCTCTACCACTAGGGACAAAGATAAAGGATAAGGATGTAATACCTGCCCTTTTAGCATACGTATTTATGACGTACGTATGGCATTTTATGTATATTGAATAGTTGACTTCATTTAAGTTTAAGATTAAGCATGTGTTGTAGAGAGGGACTAGATTGTAAGATAAGTTGGGAGTAGATTGTCACATTAAAAAGTTATGGAATTTTATATATTAATTCAAATTCATTGAGGAGGTAAAGAGGTATTATGGTGATATACCTATAATATCTAGATTTAGTATTATTATTTTTTTTGGTGATAATTAAACATTAATGGAGGAAGACTTTAGGGGGGGCCTAATGGTAGTTTTTGGTTGGTTGGTGTTTATATGTGTATATGTATGTATGTTAGTATGTAAGTGAAGAGATTTTTGGAGAAGAAGAAGAAGAGAGTTTTTAATATATTTTAAAGGGTTATTGATCTTGTTTAAGCTAGCAATACATTACCTTAGGAAGTTCTGAGAGGTCTTATATCTATTGAAGTCCTAATTGGTAAGTTTTACATGCTTTATGGTTGATTGTAGTTGAGTTTTCTTAGGTGCATAATTCGGGTCCTATTCCTCTATTTTTTTAGTCCTATTGTTTTTACCATAACTTCAGCTATAGAGCTCTGATTTAGGCATAGTTAGACTTCCTGAAAACTTCAGAGAGTCCTCTACAATTTTTGTGTTTTGAGTTTGAGCTGATTTTATTGTAGAAGTTGTCTGGTAGGGCTTGACATTTTCTTGCTCTTACTATCAGCTCTGTTTTGCTCGATTTGAATAAAAAATTCATATTTAATTCTATACATATCCGAATTGAATAATTCTAATTGGAATTGGAAGTAGACGCATAACCCTAGCTTTAGTAGCAATTTAGGGGTTATTTGACTTATGTGTATATCTTTAGGTCATGTTGAACTTTGAGCATTTAGTTGCACTTTGTGAATCTAGGATGAATTGTAATGTTTGATTGTTGGAAATTGGTATATAATTATATGTAGGAGTTGATAGAGGTATAGGAGACCCTACTCAATAGGGAGAGCTTTTCTTTAAGAAGGAGTTGAAGCTTTTTGGTAAGTAATTGTCAATATGATTCTTATATATAGTGATTTTCATATAACTATAAATATTTGAATATGTTTGGTTTGTGTATGCCATTTACTGTGGCAAGAATGATATATATATATATATATGTGTGTGTGTGTGTGTATGTGTATGTGGTGTGTGTGTGTGTGTGTGTGTTGTTGAAAAGAATATGGAATGGTTAGTTGAGATTGTGTTATGATGAATTGTGAACATTGGCATATATATTGTGCAAACCACTTGATGTGGTATGGTTATATATGATATGTTATGAGAATAGTAAAATTCATATGCATTATAATTTATGTGAGGTATACGTGTAATAGTAGAAACAGAGCTGGGCAGAGAGCCTCCACTGAATATGAAACTGAGACTAAGCTGGGCAGCGAGTCTCAGATGTGTCCATTCATGTGAGAATGTAAACGTGTGATATCTGAGACTAAGCTGGTTAGAGAGTCTCAGGAATGGCCACTTGTATATAAAAAATATGAAATATGTGAGGAATAAAGCAACATGTGAGAAACGTGTGATGATTTTGGCCGGATAACTAACTTGCATAAATATGCATTATTGTATTGTGTTTATATATATATATTGAATGTGGATTATGATTGTGGATGGGCTGGAATGGTGTGATTTGGTGTATATGCAGCACTAACGATTGAGTATTGATGATATTATTTTGTGCTTATAAATTGTTGGTATGATTGTGAATGTTTTATTAGGTGGGAAGATGGGTGTGTTGAATAAGAACTTTTGATTGTAAACTGACACTGGCGCTCGCCAATGGAGTTGTCTACGAGTAGACACTAGCGCTCGCTAGAGACACAAAATCATATAAGGGACAGTCTATAAGCAGACACTGGCACTTGCCAGTGTGTGACGCTCACCAGTAGGGCAGTCTGTGAGTAGAAATTGGCGCTCACCAGTTTGGACTGAGATAGAAAAACAGTTATGTTCATGACTGTGACTCGATGGGAACCTTTAACTAGTAGACTTTATACGTTGTAACATTCCGTGTGGTCTATTGTCAATTGATTTAAATGTATTCTATTAATTAGTTCTTGAGAAGTACTATATGTTTGATTATATTAATAATTGTTTATTGAGTCGCAAGCTCATTCCTTTGCAATTGTGGTTTTCAGGTCTAGATATATAGGAGCTTGAGGTGTGTTTGCGTTGTGAGCTTAGGTGGGTCAAAGGCAAGCTTGGTGTTGGCATCTTCATCCTCATGAGCATTTACCATCTTGGAATTTGGGATTTTGTAATAAGATTATTTTATTTTTAGATACATATGTAAAGTTTATGTATATTGTACAAACTTATACTTTTATATATAAGTTATCTTTTGAGAAAAATTTTCTTATTCATGTGTTATTTTCTTATAATGGGGACACGTGTATGTGGTACCTTGAGAGTGCTACAAAGGTAGTTGTAGATACATCACCTAAAAAGAAATGATAAAAGAAACCTAAGGATCAAGAAAGCATCAGTTGTTTCTTTTATAGAGCTGAAAGGCATAAAAGGAAGCATTGCACTAAGAAAGGCATGCTTTATAATTTGGTCTATTCTGAGGTTAATTTAAGTTTCGTACCTGGACACATATGGTGGATAGATTCTAGTGCAACAATTCACATCAGTGTGTCTATGTAGGGTTGCCTGAGTTGCCGAAAGCAAATGATGTTAAAAAATATATTTATGTAGGTGATGGCAATAAGGTTGAAGTTGAGGCAATAGGGAAATTTAGATTATTGTTAAAGACTGAAGCTTATTTAAATCTTTATGAAACATTTATTGTACCATATTTTAGATGAAATTTGATTTTTATTTCCACTTTAGACAAATTTGGTTATTATTGTCTATTTAGAAATGGAAAATTTAGTTTGTTTCATGATTCAAATCAGGTTGGTTCTGGTTCTTTATCTGGTCATGATTATCTTTATTCACTCTATACAGATACCTCATTTAATGAATCATTGTAATAAAATACATAAGGTATAAAGAGAAAATTAACCAATGAGAATTCGGTTGTATTATGGAATAAGAGATTAGGTCACATCTCTAAGTGGAGAATAGAGAAATTTATGTCAGATGAAATTCTCAACCCCTTAGACTTTACAAATTTTGACCTTTGTGTCAATTGTATTAAGGAGAAACAGACCAATAAAAGGATATTTGAAGCCAAGAGGATTTCGGATGTCTTAGAAGTTATACATGCGGATATTTATGAGCCATTGCTTACAGCTGCTTGGAATAGTCAATAATATTTTATAACATTCATGAATGATTTTTCTAGATATGGCTATATATATCTCTTTAAAGAAAAGGCACAGTCACTGGATGTGTTCAAAAGTTATAAAGTTGAGGTTGAAAATCAACTTAGCAAAAGGATTAAAAGTGTCAGATTTGACCATGGTGGTGAATACTATGTAGATATGACAGTTCAAGTGAACAACATTTAGGACCATTTGCTAAATTCCTAGAGGAATGCGGTATTATCCCATATTATACTATGCCGGGTTCGCCCACTATGAGTGGTGTTGCTAAAAGATAAAACATAATGTTTAAGGATATGGTGAGAAGTATGATTTGTTATTCTACCTTACTAGAATCACTCTGGGGAGAATCATCTAAGACTGTATCATATATCTTTAATAGGGTTCCAACAAAAGCAACTGCCAAAGCCCCTTACAAACTTTGGACTGGTAAGAAACCTAGTTTAAAGCACTTACATATTTGGGGATGTCCAGCTGAGGTAAAGCCTTATAGGCCTAATGAAAAGAAATTAAACTCAAACTCGGTGAGTTTCTATTTTATTAGATACTCTGAAAGATCTAGGGGGTATAAGTTTTATGATCCCACATCTAAGTTAATTTTTGAGTCAGAAAATGCCTGGTTTTTTTAGGATGTTGAGTTTTTGGGGGGAGATAGAGTTAGAGACTTTGTCTTTGAAGAAGAATATGTTGATGTTCCTATAGGTGCTATTGGCATTGATCAGGATTCCATTCCTAACTTTGTTCAAGGCACAATAGACCAAGACAACATTAGAGAACCTCCCATTCAATAAACTATTCCAAAAGAATAAACTTTACCACCTTAAGAACCTATGCCATTAAAAAGATCCACTAGAGAAAGAAAAAGTACAATACCAGATGTTTATATTATATTTCTTCAAGAACATGATGTTGATATTGAAGTGATGGAAGAAGATCCAATCAACTTCTGTCGAGCCATAAAAAGTTCTAATTCTCAAAAAGTAGATTGATGCCATGGATGAGGAGATAAAGTCTATGAATAATAATGATGTATGGGATCTTATTCCATTACTAGAAGGTGCGCAGCCCATTGGCTGCAAATGGATCTTTAAAACCAAGATGGATTCGAAAGGTAATGTATAAAGGTATAAGGCACATCTTGTTGTAAAGGGTTTTACACAAAAAGAAGGCATTGACTATAAAGACACTTTCTTTCTGGTTTCTTCAAAAGACTCTTTTATGATTATAATGGAATAAGTGGCATATTTTGATCTTAAGTTGAATCAAATGGATATAAAGATAATATTTTTTAATAGCGACATTGATGAAACGATTTACATGGTGCAGCCAGAAAACTTTGTGTTTGGAGACCCAAAGAATATGGTTTATAAACTTAAAAAATCCATCTATGGGTTCAAGTAATCATTTCGACAATAGTATTTTAAATTTCATCAGGTAATTATCTCGTTCAGTTTTAAGATAAATTTGGTTAATGATGCATATACCATAAGTTTTTTAGGAACAAATATATTTTTCTAGTTTTATATATCGATGACATTTTGCTTGCTAGCAACGATATAGGCTTATTAAATTAAACCAAGAGCTTTCTATCTAAAAACTTTGAGATAAAAGATTTGGTGACGCTTTTTTTTATATTAGGAATTTAGATACTTCAAGATTGCTCTCGGGGTATTCTTGGATTATCATAAAAGAGCTATATCTAAAAGGTTCTCAAGAAATATAGCATATAGGATTGTAAATCAGGTGATATCCATGTGGTTAAGAGAGACAATTTTAGTCTCAAACAGTGATCTAAGAATAATTTTAAGAAAAAGAAAATGCAAAAGATTTTTATGCATCTACAGTAAGGAGTCTGATGTATGATCAGGTTTATACGTATCTAGATATTGTGTACATTACTAGAATATTGGGCAGATATTTAAGTAATCTAGGAGTAGACCATTGGAAAGCAGTCAAACGGGTCATACGATACTTATAAAGAAATAAAGGACTATATGCTCTCATATCGAAGGTCGGAACAGCTTGAGATCATTAAGTATACTGACTTTAATTTTGTTGGATTCTAATATAGTTTGAAATCTACATCGGGCTATATCTATTTGTTGGCTGGTGGTGCTATTTCTTGAAAGAATGCTAAATAGTCTCTTATAGCCTCTTCGACTATGGCAGTAGAATTTATAGCGTGTTGTGAGTCATCCTTATGGATGGCATTGAAAGTTCACTTAAGTTATTTTATGGCAGTTTTATATTCCAACAACAACAGGAGCTCGATGAAGTCAAAGCATATAGACATCAAGTTCCTTGTTGTGAAGGAAAGAGTTTAGAGTGAATAGTTGTCTATAGAGCACATCGGCACAAACTCTATAATTGTGGTTTCACTTACTAAGGGAGTGCCACCCAAAGTGTTTCATGAGCATACTGCTCGTCTGGGTGTCATGTCATTTGAGGATATTCAATTTTAATGGGAGTTTGTAATTTTAGATATTTTTTTATATAGACATTCTTTGGTTAATTCAGTTTATGAATTTTAATTATTTCAGTTATTTTCTACATAAATAAAGTTTTTAGTTTATTCACACTCTGATTTCAGTATGTTTGATCTCACTAAAGTTGAAAGTGGACCAGTTAAAATTAGGCATGTTAAGATCACATTGCATGAAATTTCCATTGTACACATTCACATCATGATTCATGTCATTCAGTTATATTGATATATGTGACCATTGATAAGTCAAGTTACGATAAATGTAACAAAGGCTACTTTGATCCTATATTAGTATGATTGATGGACCAGATTGGTTATAGATACATTTTGATAATGATAGATATATGAGCTCATATGGTTATTTTTGTAATACATGATTATAAGATTACACATATAGCCTAAGTGAGAGATTGTTAGATCATTAATCCAATATTGGGCTTATATGTGAATATTCATGTGTTGTGGACTGTCATATAAGGTTAAGCCCATTTAAAAGTGATCAATTGGGTTTGGATAATTTAGACTTTAATGTGTCTAAAGAGTATGGGCCTTTAATGTGTAGAGACTAATAAGTAATTTTTATTTTAATGATGGACTAAAATAGAAATACCAAAAGATAACAGGATTGCTATCTTTATAATAGGTGGTCATGGTCCCTAGGTAATACATATAATTATTCTACTTCTTTCTATATCCTATCGGTATAGAGAATACAAAGAGAAAATCTAAAGGCATTTTTTTGGGAAATGTACTGACCTAGAAGGCCAGTTGCGCGTATCTAATGTGATTTTGATCAATATGGATTCAAGTACATTTCCTCTATCATGTTATAATTTCTTATTGATTTGATATGAGATTAAGTTCTAGGGTTTGATTAATTTAGAAATTTTTCCAATACTAATGTCTTGCAATCTTTACTTTATATTCATCATAAATATCAAAAGATATCTTATACAAAACTCATAAAGAGTAGATAAAATTAAAAAAAAAATACACATTAAAATAAAAAGTAAAAAATACACAAATTAGTTAAAATTATAACAAAAATAATAAAAAAATAAGAGGAATGGGTTGTTTGC
The DNA here is from genome assembly GCA_949673435.1 of Macaranga tanarius. Taxonomy (NCBI): domain Eukaryota; kingdom Viridiplantae; phylum Streptophyta; class Magnoliopsida; order Malpighiales; family Euphorbiaceae; genus Macaranga; species Macaranga tanarius. The sequence continues at coordinate 28,511 of CATIWO010215326.1, forward strand.
TGGAGAAGAATCAACAAATAGCCCTTTGAAACAAAAAAAAAAATCTCTCTCTCTAAAAGTTTCTCTCTCTGATGGCGGTTATTCCGAATATATTGCACTTCACAAATTTAGGGCTTAAATCATTCTAAATCAAAAAATTTTAATCCAGTGTTGAACTAAATGAAAAGAATACTTTAGCATAGTTTCAGATATTTTATAAATATATAAACTAAATGGTTTTTAATTTTATTTGTATCATTTTGACATGAAATACATATATCCACATATGGTTTAGCCGACCCAAAAAGACAAACCCAATAATGAAAGATGACAATTAAATCTAATTTAGCAAGGCATTGAATTTAGACCTACTTATGAGAGAGCCCAAAAATCATAACCTAAGCCCAGACACGTAACCCAAAAGACCAAGCCCAAAAAACTAACCTATTTAACCCAAACCAGATAAAAGCCCATTAAGGCCCATTTCCCCTCTTAGAGGCATGCGCCTCTTTATTATAGAGGCACACGCCCCTTTAGTGTAGAGGCATACATCTCTGTCAGTAGAGACACATGCCTCTACAACACCTGGACTAAAAAAAATAAGTAACGGCAGAATATGGATTACTCCACGTTCTGCAACGGGCAAATGAGGGGACGTGGGGTTTAATGTCCATAAAGAGGGGAAACATCCTCTATTAAAGAGGAGGGGTGGCTCTGAAAAAAAAAAAGGAGATACAGCAAGAGATAAAAAAACACAAAAACCAGAGAGGAAGAGAAAAAAAATCAAAGAGAAGAGAGAAAACATAAAAAATAAAACAAGTGGGTCTGAATTTGAAGGACCAGAAGCAGAAAGGCAACCTAGAATCAATCTGAGGGCAAAATACTTTTAAAATCCAAGCTTCACAGTAACTTTTCTCCTTCTTTTGGTTTTAAATTTAATTTTATTTATTTTTCTTTGTTCAATCTTATTCTTTGTTGTTAAAGTATATATTTTAAGTCTATGTAGTGATTTAGCTTGTTTACCTATCGATTAAATTATTGTCTGCGCTATTTGATTATAAAAAAGCATGCAATTTCTATCTCTGTTTTGAACCAGAGGGCATGTGTCTCTTCATTACGCCCCCTCTAAGAAGGCGCACACCTCTAACACACACACACGCCCCTGAGTCATTTTTAAAAATCTGAATGTTATTGTGACATGTGCCTGTTAAGCAGAGGCGTGCGCCTTTCCTTGTAGAGGCGCACGCCCATATAACACATAAGTGTGCGCCTCTGTGTTCCAAAATAATATTTATAGAATTCACTTTCTTTTATTCGATTGATATTCTCTTACAGCTTCATTGTAAAATTACTTTATTTATTACTTTATTTATTTTCATTAAGAGTTTGCAATTTGATCTTTTAATTCATTTAATTGCTTATTTAATCCCTTTCAAAGGCTGGTAATCTTTTCTCATTCCTCCCTTTCTTTGATTGTTTATTTTATTTGTATTGAGTTATAATTCATTTCTCCTCCCTCCTTTCTTTGCATAATTTATTTATTTATCTGTTTGTTTATTTTTATTCATTTTTAAAAGGTTGTAATCATTTCTCCTCCCTCTATTTCTTTGTATGATTTAATTAATATTAATGTATATTGTGTATGGATGTATGGATGTATGAATCATAATTAAAATTGCATAAAAATGGACTAATAATCAAACTTGGACCTAGTTGTAAAATTTAGAATTTGTTTAAACTAAAATAGCCATTCTCATGTAATTAAAACAATAATTAGATAATTAAAAATAATAAAATACAAAATACAAACGGAGGCCGATCACAAGATCCGGTGGGCGATTCAAAAGTCCATACCCAGTTTCTGGACCCAATCTTTGAGGACGGCTGCTGGGCTTCCTCCATGGAATCTAATTGCTGTAAAAGTGTCCCGGATCTCACCCGGGTGGCGACTCCCATCTCCGATCCAAGCCAAAAAAAAGCTTGTGTTTTCATAGTGGGCCCTGAGCCCGCACAGTGTCATGGTCGCCGAATACTTGGGCGCGCGCTGAACCCCGCCGCCTACAATGGTGACTCTACTAGGGATAGAGAAACTGATTCCAATGTTTTATATTTTATCATTTTTAATTATCTAATTATTCCTTTTGCATTCACTACACCATTCACATACTGCGCACACGGTCCCTATTAAACTGATAATAGTTGTTGCTTTACTGTCTGCATTTTATTCAAACCTGGTGGTGGAGTATATAGCTATTGTCACTCACAGTGCAGTACGAATAAGTACATCGTTTAGACCCTTGAGCGGGGAGACAGAAAAAAGTATATAATAAACTGTGGGAGCCTTCGACTTTACCCAAGACTCAGCCTATATAATGTTTTAGTAACTATCTTTTAGGGTTTTCCTCTAATATATGTGTTCTGTTGCCATATAGTAATCTCATTCACAAAGCTCAAGCCCAGTAATAATGAATCATTTTAGTTTGGGCTTCTGTCCTTTTATCATGACCCATTATATTGGACATTAGTTTTATGGGAGAGATATGCTACTTATTTATTTTGTCTCGAGAGCTTATGTATGTACGTCAGTTTTATTATTCCCTGTTGATAATTAAAGCTTAGACCAAAAATCCTAAGTAAGAGACTGACCAATGAACATGTGTGTGGGAGAAATAAGGTTGGAAGGTTGTGTTTGAGACCTTATATGTGTTTGTTTGTTTGTTCTGTTAAAACCGTTAATAAAAGACCTGCATATCATGCATACACGTCATGCATATTTCTAACCCTTTATCTTGCAGAAATTGATCCTCTATCTTCTGTTTGGACATGCACCCGCGAAGGCCGATTAATCAGATCCACGCCTGTTAGAGCTACTCCATACATTGAAATTGCAATAATGTCTGACAATACTGATTTGGAAGCCTTTGGGAGACAGTTGAAAGAAGAAATTATTGTTGATACTAAGAACCTTATTCGAGAGGTGACGGGTGAAATTCTTCAGACTGCCAGGGGAAACAGCCGATTGACTTAGATGAGGGGCAAGCTATAATTGGGAAACCTAGGGACCGGGATGATGATCTTGAGACAGTCCTTGTCAACCCTCCTAGGTAAGAATTTCAGACTACTGCAATCTTTGAAGAACTTGTATGGGCCAAGGAGATGGCAAAAGTAAGGTCCCAAATGCAAATGCTGATGAGGGATAAGGGTATGGATGCGTCAATGGACTACAGCGATATGGACTTTGACAACCAGGAACCTCTACCAAAAAAGTTCAAGTTCCCAGATATGAAGAAGTATTCGGGCACAGAGGATCCAAATTTGCATTTGAAATAGTTTATTACTCATATGAAGACAACTGAGCTCACTACAGCTCAAATTATGAAGCAATTTTCGCTGTCCCTAGAAGGAGCACCAGTTCGCTAGTATTATTTCTTGGAACCTTATATGCAAGCTAGTTGGAAAGAATTGTGTACTGCATTTGTAAAGCAGTATGGGCTGAACTCACAGATGGAGGTTTCATTGAAAGATTTGCAAAACACTAAGCAAAAGTTCAATAAGTCCTTTTTTGATTATCTAACCAGATGGAGGGACAAGCTAGCACAGATAAGACAATGACCAGCTGAATCTGATCAGTTGATGCTTGCTATTGATAGGTGTCTCCCACTGTTGGCTAGGAAATTGAATGATATGGGGATCGGAAATTTTGAAGAACTCTATAGGTTCGGAGTTCAGAAAAAGACTAACGTGGCTCAAGAAAAGAGGTTTTATGGAGGAAGGTCTGGGAATAAGGAAGGACCGAGCAGCAATATGCAGATCAATGCTATTGAGCAACCCCGACAACCCCAAAAAAATTTCAATCTTGAAAGTCCTCTCTCAAAAGTCCTTGAGAAGCTCATCAAGAAAGGACTCCTTCGCCCTTTACCACCTAAAGTCCCATTTCTCAATGCCAACCCAAAGCTATTTTGCAAATATCATCAGGTGATCGGACATGATACTGATCAATGTACCCGCCTTAAATACGACATCCAAGACCTCATAGATTTTAGAAAACTAGTTGACCCAGAAACCCGAAAACTAAATACACAAACCAACCCTTTGCCAAATTACCAAAATACCCCACCTGCAAACCAACATATCCTGATGATTGGCACTAGATTGACTGAAGAACAGGTGCTCAATTCTTTTATTAAGCTTGAACCTAACTCTAAACCTACCCAACCTGTCAAACCAGAAGCCACCAATGAGAGGGGTTTGTTTGTGAATATATTGGACATCTGGTCTTCTGATGATGAGGACACCCAAGAAGGGATTGATGTATGGGGAGGTGAAAGAGAGTGGATAGTTGAACATGTGGTGGCAATAAAAGAGTGGAAAAAGCATGAACCAGTCAAAGAAGAGGTTGATTCTGAACAGAAAATTGGATCTGAGGATAAGAAAGAGCTGAAGAAATAAGAACCAAAGAAAGAACAACCCAAGAAGACAGTATCCAGTATTTGGGAACTTCTGATGTAATCCAAGATTCACCGAGATGTGATGATCCAAGTTTTACATGAAAGAAAAGTCTCCACCGGTATAACTCCTCAACAGTTGGTGAGTTCCTTGATGTAGAAATCTGAGGGAGCAATTACGTTTACTGATGAAGATCTTCCACTAGAAGGAAGGGAACACTACCGGCCTTTGTTTATTAAAGTTGAAATCAAGGGAAAGATGATTTACTACATTATAGTTGATAATGAGTCAGCCATAAATGTGTGTCCTCTGAAGATATTACCAAGGCTTGGTCTAACTGTTGCTGATTTATAACCTACTGATGTGATAATCAAGGCCTATGATGATACCAAAAGGTCAGTGGAAGGCACATTCAAAACCTTGGTCAAGACTGGACCCATTAAAGCCTGGGTCACTCTTCATATGATTGACATCCCAGTCACCATTGTTGTGCTCTTGGAAAGACCTTGGTTCCATCCCCTTAGAAAAGTTCCCTCCACTCTCCACTAAAAGATTAAGTTTCCTTATGAGAGGAAAGTGGTCACCATTTCAGCTAAATCTGAGGTTGCCATTACAGCTTTAAAAATGGCTCCTAGGGAAACCCCTCTGAATCCGGGGTTTGAAGTCTGCATGATCTATGAGGACTCCATGGAAGAGAAGGTGTTGAATATGCTGAAAGAAATAAATTTTATGCCTGGATTGGGATTGGGAAAGAATCAGACTGGACCACCCGAGTATGTGGAGGCAAAGCTATAAATTTTGAAGCATGGATTGGGTTACTAAGGAGGAAAAGATGGTTCTGACAGTGAGGAAGAACGGTCACTTTGGGAAAGGTTTATGAAAAAAGGAAACTACACTCCTTATAGAGGAAAGCCTGAGCCCTTATTTATGGAAGGCAGAGATTTTTATAGATTATTTGGGTGAGAAAGGTATGGATAATCCAACGCTAGAAGAGCTGATAGTGGATGAAGAGGTTACTACAACTGTGGAACATAAGAAAAGTGCTGAGGGTGCTGTTCCTAGTAAGGATTCCAAGGGCAAAGGGATTGATGCTGAGGGAATAGAGATTGCTACTGGAGATGCAAGTCTGAGTCTAGATGCTGCTGTGGACTTAGAGACTTTTATCCAAAACTCTTTTACTGATTTATTTTGTGATGATTTTGATGTTTCTCTTGCCAGTTTGTTTGGACTTGATGATTTGTTTTTCTCTAAGGTTGATATAATAAAATCTAACTTTGCTTATTTGTGTGATATCTTACCTAATGGTTATATACATTGTGATGGTTATTTCATGTATATATTTGACATTAATTCTATGCAAACAACTACATTTAATTTAGGCACAATTAAAAATTCCAAAAATATAATAATTACTTCTGATCTTTCTCTTGATGAGAGTAAAAAAATGAAAGAATTGTTAATAAAGAGATAGAAAGTATTTGCTTAGAGTTATGAAGATATGCCAGGGATAGATCGCGGGATTGTGGAATATATGATCCCTACTTATCCTCACATCGCATCAGTCAAGCAAAAAAGAAGAAGGTTAGGACCGAAATGGGCACTCCCGATCAATGAAGAAGTCGAGAAACAGTGGAAGGTTGGATTTCTTGAAGTGGTCGATGATACGAAGTGGCTTACTAACATCGTACCAGTACCGAAGAAAGATGGAAAAGTGTGGATGTGTGTTGATTACTAGGACTTGAACAAAGCCTGCCCAAAAGACGATTTTCTCTTACCTCATATTGACATACTGGTAGATAGTGCAGCCTCGAGTGCCATGTACTCCTTCATGGATGGATTCTCAGGGTATAATCAGATTAAAAAAGATCTCATTCATAACCGAGTGGGGAATTTATTATTACTTGGTGATGCCATTCGGATTAAAAAATGCCGGGGTAATGTACCAACGGATGGCAACTACCTTGTTGCATTATATGATCCATAAAGAAATTGAGGTATATGTGGATGATATGATGGTCAAGTCTCCCACCAGAGGAGGACACTTTGAAGCTCTAGACAAGTTTTTGGATAGAGCCGAAAAGTATAATTTGAGACTAAATCCGAAGAAGTGTACGTTCAGGGTTACTTCAGGGAAATTATTGGGTCATAAAGTCAGCCGAAGAGGGATAGAGATTGATCCAGAAAAGATAAAAGCCATCAGTGGAATGCCAGCTCCGAGAACAGAAAAAGAGGTGAGAGGATTTATAGGGCGCCTCCAGTATATTAGCAGGTTTATAGCTAAGCTGACTACCATTTACGACCCGATTTTTAAGCTGCTTAAGAAGAATCAGCCAGTGGTATGGGATGATCGATGCCAGCAGGCTTTCGAGACTATCAAAAGATATTTAACGAAGTCACCTGTGTTGCAACCTCCGAGACCGGGAAAGCCATTGATTTTGTATTTAGCCATCGAAAAGGAAGCTGTGGGGGCAATGTTGGCACAAGAGGATGGGCATGGAGTGGAACATATTGTATACTACTTGAGTAAGAAGTTTCTACCTTATGAAGTAAATTACAACTTGGTAGAAAAGACATGTCTGTCAGTTGTGTGGGCAACTAAGAAACTTCGACACTACTTCCAATCCTATAAGATTCAAGCAATATCAAAGCATGATCCCCTAAAGTACCTCCAGCAAACTCCTTCTCTCACAGGAAAGTTGGCCCGATGGTTAGTGCTGCTTACGGAGTTTGACATCAAGTATCTGTCTAAAAAAGTGATAAAAGGAAGAGTTGTTGCAGACTTTTTAGCACAGAATCCCGTGGATGACAATCATGAATGGGAACTGGACTTTCCCAATGAGCATTTAAGAGCCATTGAGGTGCAAGGATGGCGTATGTATTTTGATGGAGCAGTTAATAGCAAGGGGGCAGGTGTGGGGGTAATCTTAATCACTTCTGAGGGTGAAATGATTCCTATGGCGAAAAGGCTGGAGTTTGAGGTGACTAATAATCAAGCTGAGTACGAGGCATGTATATTCGAGTTGGAAGCTTTGCAAAGTGTGGGTGCAGAAGAAGTAACAGTGTACGGGGATTCCATGTTAGTAGTGAAGCAGGTTTCAAAGGAATGGGAAGTTAAAGAGGATAGGCTGAGGCTTTATGTGAATTATTTGGCCACTGTAACTATTTCTTTCAATGAATGTAGATTCATACACTTACCTAGGGGAGATAATCAAGTTGTAGATGCTTTGGCTATGTTAGCTTCGATGTGGGAAAGTGGTGCCAAAGCTCCAGCTCAGCCTTTGATTCTAGTAAAGTCTAGGACTCCGTGTCATGAACAGATAAGGGTAATGCCAATGGGACCATCGGAAAACCCATGGTTTTATGATTTACAGAAATACCTCGAGACTGGACAGTTTCCCGAGGATGCAGATAGGAAGAAAAAGACATCCTTGAAAATACTATCTAGACAGTTTATCAGTCATCTCGGTATGATGTATAAGATAATGCCAATTGGGATGCATTTGCGATGTGTGGATAAGGAAGAAGCTCAGATGATTATGGAAGCTGTGCATGCAGGTGTCTGTGGGTCTCATATGAATGGAACGGTATTGGCTAAAAAGATAACTCATCAGGGATACTTCTGGTTGACCATGGAGTCAGATTGTGTTAAAATTGTGAAAAAGTGCCATAATTGCCAAGCTTATAGGGATGTTAGTCATCTTCCTTCGATGGAACTTCAAGGGTTGACATCTCCATGGCCTTTTGCAGCTTGGGAAATTGACATAATCGGGGAAATAAGACCAATAGCATCGAATAGACATCGATATATTATGGTGGCGGTGGATTACTTCTCTAAATGGGTCGAGGCCGAGTCGTACACTTCGGTCGGGTCAAAACAAATGGCAAGGTTTATAGAGAGGAATATAATCTGTAGATATGGATTGCCTCATTATGTTGTGACCGACAATGGGGTTCAATTTCAATCAAAAACTGCTACACTACTCCGGCACTATAAGATAGAGCATCACCGGTCATCTCCCTATTGTCCTCAAGCTAATGGTGCAGTTGAAGCTGCAAATAAGAATGTTAAGAGGATCTCGGCCAAGATGATAGAGAATTATAGGGATTGGTCTAAATATTTACAGTTTGCATTATGGGGGTATCGAAAGACTGCAAGAACATCTACCGAAGTTACGCCTTATTCGTTAGTATATGGATGTGAAGCAGTGCTGCCAGTAGAAATGGAAATCCAATCTTTAAGGGTTCTGCTAGAAACTAAGATTCCTGAGTATCAATGGGTAGAAAGCAGATTGGCACAGTTAACGCTGTTGGATGAGAAAAGATTGAAGGCCATGTATCATACGCAGTTGTATCAGAAAAGAATCGCCAGGGTATATAATAAGAAGATCAAGCCAGGGAAGATAAAAGAGGGTGAGTTGGTATTAAAACACACAAAGCCATTGCTCATGGACCCGAGGGGGAAATTCAAGCCAAACAGGGAAGGACCTTACCTTGTGAAGAAAATATTTTCAAAGGGGGCAGCCATTTTGTCTGATTTAGAAGGGAATGAGTTCAGAAATCCAATCAACCTAGATAAGCTCAAGAAATACTTTTCGTAAAGTCTCGCTAGGGAGAAAACCTCAAAAAGAGGCTGTCTAGGCAAAAGTTAGAGTAAAAAAAAAAGAGTAAAAAAAAAAAAATCCTGCTGGGTTGAAAACTCCGTAAAGGAGCGGCCTAGGCAAAAGTTAAGGATAAATAAAAGGAGAGAGAGAGAGTATAAAAATAGTTGGCTGAAAAACTTGTAAGGGCAAGCCATCCAACGATAGGAGAAATGTTAGAAGAAATTTATATGTACAATTGTGCTTAATTTAAATGAAGAGGATTGCTTTTATTTCTGTCAAATATTACTTTAAATGATTATTACAATGAGTTTAACTGAAAAGGAAAGAAATCACATAAGACGAGCTAAGTTTGATTAAGTTGCTAAGACTAAAAAGAACATAAATCTAAGTCCTTTTTCTTTTATTTTTTATTTTTTATTTTTTTTCATTTCTTGCATACTAATACTCAATAAATCCTTAGTCTTTTGATGCATTCATCATGTTCTGTCTGTTAATAGATCCTAAAAATCTACCCCTACCCATTCTAATCTCTAGTCCTACAGTCTAATCCTGTTCAGGCTTTGTCTCCTCATTATCCTCTTTATCTTCACCAGCAACCTCGTCCTTGACATTCTCTTTATCATCAGCCATATCATCCTCGACATCCTGGACACTAAGAGATGGGGAATAATCTGCAGCAGGAGCAGCTCTATCATCTGCCACCAAGTCATCCTCGTCTCC
>CATIWO010215331.1:0-13422 GCA_949673435.1 Macaranga tanarius
GTGTATGAATACTATTTATGCAAGAGGCATGTGTGAATGTGCATGACATGAATTTATGTCCTTGAAGGAATTTTTAATTCTTTCTAATTTGGACACGTGTATGGGTTTATTAGAGGCCACGTGTTGCGGGTCTCACAATTAAGGTGCCTCTTTAGTGCATTGAGGTGCCTCCTTAGTGTACTGAGGCACCTCTTTAGAGCATTGAGGTATCTCCTCAGCACATTGAGGCACCACCAGGTCGATCAGGCGTCGCTTGATTGACCCATAGAGGCATTCTGCACTCGAAATAATGAAATTTTAGCTCTAAATCAACATATTGTCAACCAAAACATTTCAGAACTCATTCCAATACATGTTTTACTTGTTTTTACACCTTTATAGCTTCAATTTAATGTATTTTTCATACTTTAACATTCTACATTTAGAATTCAAAGTCAAGAAACAACATCAACCAAAAGAGTAATATTGCAAGAAGAGATTTGGAATCATAGCAAAAAGAAAAGTGATAAAAACTTCACTCACAAAGTTTTCTAGTAGTTAAAAGCTTCAAGTTCTTCCCTTCTCTTGTTGATCACCTATTATGAACCAAACTTTTGAAAATTTTCTTCAAGAACACAACTTGAAATTCTTTAATTTTTTAAGAAAAAGCAATATGAAACTAAGATCTTACGTTCCTTAATGCAAATTCTAGCAATGAAAAACCCTAGCTACAGTAGCTCCTCATCTTCTCCAAGAGTTATTAATTTCAGAAAGCTTCTGCTTTCTTCTTCTTCTTCTTCCTTGCGTTTTTTAACACAAATTCTTCTTTTTTTTCCTATTTGATCCTTACTTTCCATTCCTTTTAAACTTAAATCCTTTTCTACTTATTCCTTTTCCAATTAAATCCTTAACTTACTTTTAATTTTTTTCAATTACACCCTCACCCAAAATAATACTTAATTATATTAAATTAAATAAATCTTAAATTTTATCAACTAAAGTTCGAAGGACACGGATATGAAAATTCTTATCCTCTAAAAAGAATTTTATCCTCGAAATTCGCATGAAGTTCCTTTGCTCATGTCACAAGAAATTTGGATACTGCTGTCTAATGTCTTCTTCTCTCTCCTAAGTAACTTCCTCCTGAGAATGATTTTTCCATAATACTTTAACTAAAGGAATAACTTTATTCCTTAGCACTTTTTTATCCCTGGCTAAGGTAGCCAGTAGCACTTTTTCATAGCTCAAATTTTCTTTCAATTCTACTGGCTGTTCTTACAAAACATGTGTGGGATCACTTTAATATCTTATCAATATCGACACATGAAATACATTATGCATTCCCACTAATTTTGGCGGTCAGGCTAATCGATAAGCTACGGGTCCAATATGCTTAATTATTTCATATGGTCCGATATATATTGGGCTTAATTTCCCTCGCTTACCAAACTTTATTACGCCTTTCCATGGAAATATCTTTATAAACACCTTATCACCCATATTAAACTTAATATCATCTCGTTTAAGGTTAGCGTAACTCCACTATCTATCCTGAGCCACTTTAAGATTTACCCTAACTATTCAAATATTATCCGTAGTTAACTGAACCAATTCAAGACCTAACAACCTTCTTTTTCCAACTTCTTCCTAATAAATTGGCGTTCGACACTTCCTACCATACAGAGCCTTAAATGGTTGCATATCTAAACTATTTTGAGAACCGGTATTATAAGCAAATTCCATTAAAGGCACTTATTTATCCTAATTTCCACTAAAATCCAAGGCGCTGGCTCTTAATATATCTTCTAATACTTGTACTATTTTTTCAGATTGTCCATCAGTTTGGGGTGAAAAACAATACTTAACCTTAATATAGTACTTAAAGGTTCTTGTAAACTTGGCCAGAATCACGAGGTAAACCTCGGATCACGATCTGACATAATTGACACTGGCATTTTATACAACCTTATCACTTCCTTAATATATAATTATGCCAACTTGCTTAAATTATAACTAATATTAAATGGTAAGAAATGTGCTGACTTAGTTAATCTATCCATAATTACCCAAATTGCATCATTTCCTTGTTGAGTTCTTGGTAACCTAACCACGACCACGAAATCTATACTTATATATTCCCATTTCCGTTCTGGTATTGGCAAAGATTTCAATAAACCAACTGGATGCCTATACTCAGCCTTAACTTGCTGACAAGTTAAGTACTTAGAAATATAATCCACTATGTCTTTCTTCATTCCTTTCCACTAAGAATGCTCTCTTAAAATTCTATACATCTTTGTGCTACCTGGATGCATTGTATAAACAGAACAATGTGCTTCCTCTAAAATTTCTCTTTTTAATTCATCCACATTCGACACAAATATTTTTTCCCATTCTCAACACTCCATCACTGTCATAAGTTATATCCTTATTTCTTCTATTCTTAATGTCCTCACATAACTTTTATACTTCAGCATCAGTCTTTTGTGCTTGCACTATCCTTTCTATTAATAGTGGTCTTACTTTCAAAGTAGCTAATATACCTCCTAAAGTATCTAGGCTAAACTCAATACTTAATCCCTTTAACTCCACTAATAATGGTATTCTTACTACATGAATGTAGTATATATTCCTAGTCAATTTTTGACTAAGTGTATATGCTACTACATTGGCCTTACCAAGATGATACTCAATTGTACAATCATAATCCTTTAACAATTCCACCTATCACCTTTGTCTCAAATTCAATTCCTTCTAACTTAATATATGCTTCAAACTTTTATAGTCTGTGAAGATTTGGCATATTTCTCCATAGAGATAATGCCTCCACATCTTCAATGTAAAGACCACTGTTTCCAATTCTAAATCATGTGTGAGACAGTTCTGTTTGTGCGGTCTTAATTGTTGTGATGCATAGGCAATCACCTTACCATCTTGCATCAACACACAACTAAGTCCTTGTCTTGAAGCATCACTATATACCTATATATTTGCCTCCTTCAATAGGCAATAATAACATAGGCATAGTAATTAACTTTTCCTTCAAAACCTTAAAACTCTGCTGGCACTCAAAAGTCCAATCAAACTTCATATTTTTTCTAAATAATTTTGTCAAAAGTGACATAATAATTAAAAAATCTTACATAAATCTTCTGTAATAACCCGCTAAACTTAAGAAACTCCGGACTTTCGTCACATTCTTTGGCGGTTCCCAATTCACTATAGCAGTAATTTTATTAGGATCAATGTATACCCCATCTACGGATATCATATGTCCTAGAAGTACAATCTTATCCAACCAAAATTCACATTTACTAAACTTCGCATATAATTGCTTATCCCTAAAAAATTCCAACACTGTTCTCAAATGATCCTCATATTCCTCCTTTGACTTAGAATACACTAAAATATCATCAATGAATATAATCACAAACTTATCTAAATATAGTTTAAAAACTTGGTTCATTAAATCCATAAATGCTAGTGGTGCATTTGTCAACCCAAATGGCATCACCAGGAATTCATAATGTCTATATCTCATCCTAAAGGTAGTTTTAGGAACATTCGACTCCTTAATTCTCAATTTGTGATAACCAAACTTCAAATCTATCTTCAAAAATACTGCTTCTCCTTATAGCTGATCAAATAAATCTTCTATCCTTGGCAGAGGGTATTTATTCCTGAATGTAACTTTATTCAACTGACTATAATCGATGCATAATCATAATGATCCATCCTTATTCTTTACAAACAACATAGGTGCACCCTATGAAGAGAAACTAGGTCAAATAAATCCTTTATCTAATAACTCTTATAATTGTACCTTCAACTCCTTTAGCTCAGCCAGAGCTATCATATATGGTGCTTGTGATATATGTGTTATTCTCGACAAAAGTTCAATTTCAAACTCAATTTCTCTCTCAGGTGGCAAACCTAGTAAATCCTCTAGAAATATATCTTTAAATTTATTTACCATAGGAACACTCTCCAAAGATACTTCTTCCTTTCCTTTATCAATCATAGAAGCTAAATAAGTTTCACACCCTTTCCTAAGATATTTTATAGCTATCATAGCTGAAATAATCTTAGTAGGCACCTTCCTACCTTCCCCTATAAAATAAATTCTTCCTCCATCTTCTTTCTCAAACACTACTTGCCTTTTATAATAATTCACATTTGCTCGATATCAAATTAAACCATCCATACCAAGTATAACATCAAACTCATTAATCGGCAAAGGTATGAAATCCCATTTTATTTCATCTTTTTCTATCCTTACCAAAACATCCTTAACCACTGTTTTACAAATCATACTCATCCCCATTGTCATACTTACAACTACAAGTTCACTCATATCACATGACTTAAGTTTATTATGTATAACAAATATAGATAATATAAATAAAAATGTAGTACTAAGATCAATCAGTATATGAGCTAACTTATTAGAAATGTAAGCCGTAACTGTTATCACATATGGTGCATTCTCAGTATCACGCTTTGTCGCTGCATAAATTCTCACTTGCTGCACATTCTCTGCTATATTTGCTTATCCAATATGCCTCTCTTGAGCTTGTGGAGCTTTACTTATTTCACTACGCATAATAATTGATCTTGTTGGGTTTAGAGGTCTACCAGCTCTTCCATTCCTAGATGCATTTCATCCTTGCACAGATTGCTTCCCTAGTATATCCTTCGTATACTCACGAGTATATGACTATCTCATTACACTTAAAATAATGAACACTATATCTTCCACAGCTACCTACATGATTTCTCTTATAAACATTACACCAAGGTATAGTAGCTCCTCCCATTGGGGCATTCCTAAAATTATTAGGCTTAGGTGGTGCCATGGGTTGTCTCACAGACATTTGGCTACTTTGTGGCCTATTATTGCCTCCAGTTCTTACATTACTCCTAGAATAAGAAGAAAATCTCAACTTCTTACCACTATCACCCTTCTAAGACTGCCTCGATGTTGCTTTATGGTAATGAGATTTTTCACGATTTGTAGTTTTTAATTCTTTGTCCAACCTTTCTTGCTCCATCACCTTCTTAACCCAGCCTCTAAAAGTTATGCTAGCATAAAGATTAAGCTTTCCATATAGGGAGACATATAATCCATCACTAAACTTATTACTTTTCATTTCTTCCATAGGATACATATCTTTTACATATTTGTACAAATCCTCAAACTTGTCAGTATACTTCCTGACAGTCATCAAACCTTGCACTAAGTTAATAAAAGATGTTCACTTTTGCTTCTGATATGTCTCAATCAAATACTCGCTATTAAACTCTTCCTTGAATACTTGCCATGTAAAAATCTCTCCATATAAATTCTTTACTCGGGTTAACCAATCATCAGCTTTATCAAACATAAGGCCATATACATTGCTTACCTTCTCTTCATCACTTAGTTGCAATATAGTGAAAGCCTTTTCCATAGTCTTGACCCACTTGTCAGCTTGGCCAGGGTCTAAAGTACTATGAAAGTCATATGCTCCACACTTCTTAGCATGTTCGATAATGTCCCTCGATTTCTTATACCTCTCTCTCTGGCATCACCGTTGCCATCATATATGCTAAATCAGTGGCATTAGTATATACCACTGGTGGTGCTTGCTGATTTAACATGTTCATTGGCATCATTGGCTGCGGCAGTTGATAGTTGTTATGTGCTCTCTTTAGCACATTCTCAAAAATTGAGATAGAAGCAGTTGGTGTAGAATTATCTTGTTGACTATCTGTTCAAGCATTATGCATTTCATCCCTCTTGTTGTCAACTGATATTGACGACGGAGGTAATTCTCGTGGCAATGCTCAACTCCTAGGTAAGAGATTAGCTAATTCTACTAATTTAGCTCTATCATCCTGGACACCACGTTCTCTACCTTTACCTTTACCTCAATCAGGACCACGGCCACGACTATGACCACAACTTCCTATATGACCACCTCTAGTTCTTGCCATCTTCCTAGAATTTTAATTAATATACTTCAATAATTCTTGCCATCAAAACTTAAATCATTACTAATATCCACTAAATTCAATATTTCTTAGTGTCTATAGAACCTAAGAACCTAGAGCTCTGATACCAATAAAATGTAACACCCCTTTCCGCTATACCTCCACTAGAATACCCATTTGATGGGGGTATGGTTAGAAAGGGATATTACCTAAAGATTATCGGATAGTTACTATTAACAACATATACTATAAATTGTCATTTCTATAAAATTCTAACACAACTTAAATATCAAATAAACCATAACCATTATATCTCTAAAAAAATAATTTAATGGCAAGTGGTAAACTATAATATAACATAACAAATGTTTACATAAACATAAGTACATCGGTGTCACGTCACTATACATCATTAACTAAATATATACAATGAGAGTACTAGTTATTATATAATTTATTTCAAAATAAAAATAATATAATAAGCTCTAATAACCCTCTCTTAAATCCTCGACCATCTCTATCTGAGGATAACAGTACATCCAAACTTACACCTCACTAGCGCATGACTCATTAGTCATACACCCATATCTGAAGCAAAAAGGTACAATCACTATACTAGGGTGTAGCCCAGCTAGATAGCAAAAGGATAAAAAGGGACCTCATCCTCTAACTGCTCAAATCCAAGTTAAAGTGACCTGAATATTAGTGGTAGTCTCGTAAAAATCCTGGACGGTGGTGCATATACTGTCTAAATAATCCTCCTTAATGATTGACAAATAGACTGAAGCTCCTATGGGCTCAACTGTAACTTGAAAAGTCATCTCAGCATCAACATCATGACATATGACATACTTCACCAGAGTCTTCACCTTAGTCACCTAATAGGTCATCGTGGTCCACTACACAACCATCTCTCATATACTAGCTAAATATATACTATTTGAATAAATTGAATGAAATAAAAACTTAACTTAATCAAAACTTAAACTTAAACTAACAACTCAAGTAATTTTAAATCAACAAATTAAAAAGATTAAACTAATATGAATTAACTTATACTTAAATCGATTTCCCCTTACATTTCTCTGTATGGATTAATTAGTTTCACTTATGATTAAGTTATATCATGGAACTGTTGGGTTCCAGGTCATATACACGCAGTAAAAATAAAAACTTTTGACCCTAAAGCCCCCATCAAGATCCAAGTAGTTCAAATTAAAGTAATTTAATCGAGTGTAGAATCTTACCAAGACGAGTTCAAAGGCAAGATTGTAGGAAGGAAGAGAGGAGGTTCACTCCGATGACACTCTACCTCGAGCTTTTCATTTTCTTCTTTCGGATTACAAACGCTACTATAAAGCACCATCCTCTACCAGTATCCACACGAACAGAACACCCCAATGATGTAGGTGTGCTAGTACCTTTCTCTCAATTTTTCTCTCTGTGTTCCTTTCTCAAAGAACGTATGTTTGTGAATGATAGATATGCAGAGAACTCTAATTCTATATGTGATATATATATAACTATATATATGTCCATATCAATTAGGGTTTGGAGAGTCCTACTCAAATACTAAAACTATTTTGGTTTATTATCCTTTATTTATATTTATATATATATATATATCCTAAAACTATTTTAGATATATATTTATAAATATATTTTTCCTTTTAAAATTTAATTATGATAACTTTTACCATAAATAAATTTTAACCATTTACATATGAGAGAGATAATTATCTAATTGCGCTAATAATTCCAATATCCATTTTGGGTCTGTTCTAAGTGTGTGACCCTGTAGGTTCACATAACATTGGCAATGGGCCTCTAATCCTATTGGTAGCCCATAAGTCATAATTGGCCCTCTAGTAAGACATTATGACTTCCCAAGTCATATGAAGGTCAGTAATCCGACACAACCTATTTAACAATAATATTATAATCCTTTTGTACACTATATCTTAGATTGAACACAAGGCATGGTTTATGTCATCCTTAATAATTCAATTATTTCTCGATCTCAATTAGACTAAAATTGATAACTCCTTATCAACCAATTTCAGGCATGGTCATGCATTTACATTCAGTCTAATTTATCGAGGGGCCCATAGATATCCTCTTCATAATTAGTGACGGATAAATTCCTTTTTGATCACTCATACTCGTCACATGATTCATTTTATATCCAATCACAATCTATGACATCTTCCTGTTAAAGATAACATTAGAATGTGTCAAAATATAAAACTCATCATGCAGGACTCTATGATGATCTCAGGTCTGAGGACTACAATAATATCATGAGAATTACTTATGACAATTATCCATATAGTATTCTCATAGTGGGTCAATCCAATACATCTTATGTACCTATGACTTGACTATGTATCTCGTATACATGATCAGTAAAACATGATCATCAGTCAACCTCATACTAGTCTTCATTCATTAGTTTTCCACAATAATGATCGATTAAGGATAATTTAGAATATAACTCATTTACTATCTAAGAGTTTTACTATCAAGTCACACCTTTGATGATCTTAAATAGAGTTAAACATTCATGGAATTCAATAGAGTCAATATGATAAAATGCCTCTTTATTATAATAATGAAAAATAGACAAAGTCACAATATGGCCATAATACTATAGGCCTACGGCACATCACTAAGAGGAACGATAAAATTTTCAAAGTTTATGAATTAGACTCTCTTGAGCTATAATCACATATTATTTGAGCAATTAATGGATATATCTATCATTATTAATTTAAATTCTGGCAATGCATTAAATACTATAAAATGTACTAATATATTAATTAAACTTGCTACCGAAAGAATCACATAAGGGTATCTCCACCTCTTCATTCAATCTCTGATATTAATTGCTAAGTCCATTAACATACATATTTTTCAAGTCATATATTTCAATTAAAATCATAAAGAAGTTGATAAGAAATCTCCATGCATTAAGAATAATAATTGATATTTTCATGAAACAAACTCTTTCATATAATGAAAACTAAAAAATCAATACAATATAATTGTTAAGTTTCCATTTATCTAAATATAAAAATGAGTATAGCTCCCTAAATACATAATAAAAATAATTAAATAACTAAAATGAAGTCAATAAGCATGAACAAATTAAAGAGAAAAAATAAGAAAAACTTGCAAACAAAATGGCTAAGATATCGAGAGCTTATATATATATATATATATATATATATATATATATATATATATATCTTGAGTTCTCTTAGTTTTAGGATTTTTTCTTGCTAATTTTATCATAAAACTCTCTATCTCATTCTATATATATATTCCTTTTATCATCTATAGAAATCACTGTTTAAATTCCTTCAAAATAAAAAGACAAAAATACCCTTAAGTGTAGGATTTCCTAATATATGAGCGTGTCTCGACTATAACTCCTTAACACGGTCATGTAAATGATTGATATTGATTCATCTAAAGATGAACATGGCCTGACATATGGGTGTGTACCATCCCACGTATATTCTTCAGTACTTTAAATAACCATGTCTAAATGCGAACACAAATCCTCCCGAGAGCTACACAGCTTCAAACACGAGCATGTAAGCTCCCATGCAATCTTCAAATTTCTTTCCAAGAAGAACATGGTTCATCATACAACCGTGTTTATGGCTATGTTTGGAATCCTTATTCAAACATGAGTCCTCAAGCTTTAATCATACTCTTTTGGTCCATAAAAGCTTCATTCTTCACAAAAAAAATCCTTAAATATCTTTAAATCATCCGAATACACATACAACTCACAAAAGCACACAAATTAGAGACAATTCTCATGTAAACTATTATAAAATCATGCAATACTTAAAAAATTAGGGATAACCTTATCACCAGGGGAATTAATCATTTGATATGACATAAGAGTTCCATTTGAATCCATTGGGCCTTACAATTTAGTGTAATATGGTGGTTCACTCAGAAAATATACATATACATAATCTCCCCCTCCTAATAACTAACAATTGTAACCTCTATGGGGGAATCTAGCCACACAACACCATGCCAAAAAACTACTTTCTTTTCCCTATTTGGAGTGACGAATTCTTTAATTACCAATAATTAGCCATTGAAAATGGTGAATTATGTACACCTGTGGCTTTTATATAGAATAGAAATTACCATAAATTAATATTTTATATAACCACAAATTAATAAGATATCTAAAAGACACCATAAAGTGTACTATTTTTAAGGAATAATAGCGTTAGAAGTCTTATAGTTTTTTTATTTTAACAACTATTACTTAAAAAAATTATTAATGTTTGTATATATGTGGAATATTGAAAATGAGTTTTAAACTAATGAAAATAAATTTAGAATCAAATTAAAAGATTAAAAAATATTTCTATAATTATATTATCTTTTTTAGTTAAACATTTTTTGTCAATATAAAATTTCCTACATTCATATCAACCTATGTTTGTAAAATATACTAGTTTTATGTATTTTAGAAATTAAATAGGTTCAAAATAAAATTTTAAAAATTAAATAGAAAATAATAAAAATTATAGTGTAAAAGGTAAAACTAGACATTTGGCCATATCAATACTGTAATACCCTACCCTAAAAATTAGGTTGCATATAGATTTATGGACTAGATTGCATTAGAAATAAGTTTAAGGACCTTTTTGGTTATTTTGGTAATTGGGGGACTAAAATAGATATTTGCTAAAAATGGACTAAAATAGATATTTGCCAAATAATTAAAAAAAAAAGAAAAAAGAAAGCTTACTTTCTTTTCCTTTTCCCGTCAGTTTCCTTCTTCTTCACTATGCTTTACTCTCTACGTTTTTCTTTATCATTTTCTTTCGTTTATTTTCGTCTAACTTCTTTCTTCAACAATCAAAGAACAACTTAAAGGTTTCTTATTGCAAATCTAAGTATATATACAAGAATTTTTTGTAAGTAAAAGTAATTGATTTAAGTTTTTGAATTTGTATAGAATTTGATATTTTGATTGAATTTTTGAGTTTTAAACTTGTTTATACTAAAACAGACCCTCTATAATATTAAAAAATAGTGTTTAGGATTGATTTGGGTTGGATTTCTGCATTTTTGGCCAAAACAGATCAATTTTTTACATTTTCAGGCCGTAGAGGTGATGCCTCAGCACTGAGGAGGCACCTTAGTAGCCTCCCAAAGCCCCGAAACCCTAATTTAAGCAGTTTTAAACCATATTTCGGGTCCTATGTCATATCTTTAAGCTGTAGATTAATTAAATTGAGTAGAATAAAGATTATAAGTTAGAGTTTTTGTGATTTTACTTCTAGATATTATGAGGAACCTTAATCCCAGCTGTAGAGCATAACGCAGCCCCTCCCGACTAGAATTGTCAGTTGTCTTGTCAGGTAAGTGGATATTTGTATAACACTTATTTTGAATCTATGATATGTATTATGGAATCAAAGATATGTATATCTATTTATGATTTACAAATGATCAATGTTTAATGATTTCCTTAAACGCTATTTGTAATTATGTATTTTTCTAGTTATATGAAACCATATGATGTTAAGTTTATTTTGAGCTATACATATGAGAATTTAGTTTTGAAATATTTGATTTAAGAAATACATTCATAAAGGTATTTATGAAATTACACTTTGAATGTTGGGGTGAAATGAAATAAAATATAATACCGACAGGCAATGTCTTTGCACATGCGTATGATGAGGAATTAGCACTTTGGGTAGCCACATGAGACATTCAGCTCCCAATTTTGTATGGAATTTATAGGATACCACCTAGGTGTACTTTGACATATATATATATATATATATATATATATATATATATATATATGTATTTTTATATATTGATCTTTAATGATTTTGTCTATGATTTCCTTAATTTATATCAAGTCATGTTAAAGGATTCTGAGGAAAGTACATGAATATTTTGTATTTATAACAGAAAATGTTGGATGAGATGTGTTTATTTTAATACTCAAACTGTTTTCCATTTCATGAATGGAACTGTATATGATTAAAGTTGAATTTATGTATCATGTTACACGATAATATACTAATGTTTTATGTGGTTATACTTATATCCTCTCACTGAGTAGTCATACTCATTCCACCCATTTAAATCATTTCAGATAACAATTTGGTAAATCAGTAGATCCTTGTATAGTGTGTTTTAGTGTGCCCTTCTTGTGAGCACTAGAGGTGGTTGAGCCAACAAACTATTGCTATTCAGAAATAAAACTTTTGTTTAGTAAGCCTCAAAGACATATGTACTGTTGTCTAATAGATACTGTAAACCTTATTTTGTATTACAATATGCTTATAATGATAACTATTTGTATTAAGTTTATGATATATAATGGGTTCCAGATGATTAATAGTTTATTATTATACTGACCCTTATGGTAGAGAAAGGGTGGTGACAAGGTGTGTGACAAATACTCTACTAACATTTTACAAATATATTAATTTCTTTCTAAGATTCACTTCATTATGCTATTATTTTTTTCATAAAGTCTAATTAATTAAATTTTCACTAAATAAGATAATTTTAAAAAATAAAGAGTATATTTCTTAAATCTTAAATAATATCTGTTGAACTTGCTCAAAATAAATTTATGAGCTATTTCTTAGTTGTGTGCCCTAGGCCAATTATTTTATGGCCATATTGTGACTTTTGTCATTTTTCATCTTAATAATAAAGAGGTATTTTTATCATTTTTGACTCTCTTAAATTCCATGAGTGGTTAATTCTATCTAAGATCATCAAGTATGTAACTTGATAGTAAATCTCTTAGATAAAAATTGAATTATATTCTAAATCATCCCTAGTCGGTCATTATTATAGAAGAATAATGAACGAAGACTAGTATGAGGTTGACTGATGATCATGTTTTACTAATCATGTATGTGATGTACTAAGTAAAATCATAAGTACATAGGATGTACTGAATTGACCCGCTATGAGAATACTACATGGATAATTGTCATAAGTAATTTTCATCACAATGATATTAGTTTATTTGTAACATCCTGGTCTAGAATTCCCTAAGTTTTATTTGGATTTGTGGACTTATTTGTCATAGAAATAAGTTTTGAGGCTTGTTTTGGTGCTTAAGGACCATTCAGGGGTCAAAATGGATATTTTACATTTTCAAAAAAAAAGGATTATTAAATTTTTTTTTTTTAGGTTACCGTAGCAATCTATATCTTTTACGTATTCTCTTTCTCTCTTTTTCTTTCTTTCATTTTCTTTTTCTCTATCTTTTCTCTTCTTCTTTTCTACTTCATTTTTTTTTCAAATTTTCTTCTGAATTCTTGCAAGCTTAAGGATTTAAGACAACAATCAAAGCTTCATTTATCAACTTCAAGATTTAAAAAAGGAAATCAAAGTAAGTTTTATGTTTAAACTTTAAATTCTTTCAAATTCTTGAATTTTGCCAAAAAT